>JAVQJD010069702.1:0-42563 GCA_036023655.1 Nannoperca australis
TATTTTCTACTGTTCATTATTCTTTTTTCAATAACTTTAGTGAGCATTGTAACTGTATCAAAAAGCAATTTCCCTTCTGGGATTATTAAAGTATTTCTGATTCTGATTCTGATTCTGATCGCTTACTCTGGAAGTAAGAAAGCATTAAATAATCATCATCAAAAAATACAAAGTTAATATGAACAGCTGGTAAAATATACATTGATTGCTGTTAGTATAAAGGAATTCTGTAAACATTATTTTTCGCAATTACTTTTATAGTAACAATTTAGATGTGATTATAAAGGGAACGTTTTGGGCACATTGAAAGTGCTTGAATTTTACTCAAAAAACCCTGCTAAAGAAATAGTTAGATATTTTGATAAATATGCTTATTCCCTTTTTTGTTCAGGATATTGATACCACTTTCTTGTTGGTTTGGTAAATATGTAGCTGGAGCCAGCAGCAGCTTAGCTTGCTATATATAAATCCAAACAAAAACCCAAGTGCACGATCGACTGTTGGTGTTACGGGACGTTCTATATGCTAAGCTAAGCAAACCAGCTCCATATTTACCCCACAGACGTGAGACTGATATACATCTTCTCATCTAACTCTCAGCAAGAAACTGACATGTGGGACTATTCCTTTACAGAATTAGGCTGACAACAATTTTAGCACATTTTCTCGGTCATTTCGAAATGGACATTATTCCATTATTGAGCCACTAGGGGGCCGAAGAACAAGCTGTCAAACGCCCGTTACTTATGGTCACCTTTGAAAGCTGGTTTAGCTTACATGTTATAAATCTTACTGACACATCCACCAGACACAGAACATTATCACCCCATCTGAATCATGTTTCTGGTCCTGCTGGAGTACCGTTAATGTTTCCCCAACGTTTATTTCTGAAAACAGCTTTCTGCCCATGCCGTGTTGTTGAGACTGAACCGTACAGTGAATGTTGCCCAAAACAAATGGCTAAAAGAAGCTCAAAAGCTGTGTGGGTATTCTCTGTGGGCCCACATCTTACATTAATATAACAAAATATAGATTAAGTGACTGCAGAACACATTTAAAACCCAGATGCACAGGTTTAAGTGAATATCAGTTGTCCTTAAAGGGTAAATCTGTCTTTATGTGTTAAAACAGTAGAGGAACAAGAATCATTTTGCATTCAGGCTCAATTCACCTGAGGTGCCCCGATAGCCAGCGGCTCATATCCTCGGCTCCACTGGGTGCCTCGGCACTGATTACTCTCTGATCCAGCTCATAAGCAACCTGCCTAATTCCAGGAGCTCAGATATGACACCTTAGGGGATCTTTGTGTCTCATTTCAAAGCGAGGTCCAACCATTTAGTGTCACAGAACTGAATTGTTCCGCGGAATAAAGAAAAGAATTACGGGCTAAATGGCGGCGATCCAGTGAACAACGGTGGCTCTTATCACAGCGACGCAGGGCACCGGAGGTTTTACCTCAGCTGAGGGTTGGCAGGGAACAAACAGATGTTGGGCTGTCTGTTATGTCAAAATGAATTTAAGAGGAAAAGGCAAAAAGAAATTTCACATTCATTACATCGGTCCAGGCATTGTTTTGCTGAAATATGTAAGACGCTTTCTTTTATATGTGCTTATATCTGTTTCACAGACATAACAAACACTTTCTCTCTCTCTCTCTCTCTCTCTCCTCCCCCTTATTTGCTGTGAGTCAGTCTCCATAAAAGAATACCAATCGTACAGCAGTCTCAGCTATGAGGGAAATGTCCCCTCCTAATACCGTGCTGACAGATTGCTTTCCGCATCAGCAGCGATGGCCCCTCAGAGCTCCATTGCTAATTCTGTCAAACGTCACACACTTATGGAGACACTAACATACCCCCCCACTCCCTCCCCAACTGCCTAAAAAAAGAGATGTAAAAGCCTCGCAGTCTGACAGTGGAGCTGAAACGGACGCCTGCCAGCCATGGAAGACAGCAAAAAACCAAACCATGACATGCACAAAAACACACACGGTCAGTGCCCAGTGAAAGCCATGCACGACACCCACAGAAGTGCATCCGATGCGATGAACACACTCCTCCGTCACACCACGGAGCACGAGAGTCTGGTTGGATGTCACTGTATCACATCACACAGCACTTCCAGCTGAAGTCGGGTGACTCACGCCGAGCAAGTGCGACCTCATTCCGTTCAACGTGTGACTTTGTTAAGCTGCAGCAAATACAATCCAAAAATAATCGAACGATCTCTGACACCAGAACAGCCGAAGGCTTTACTGTCACCTTACTGTCAGCTTTCACTTTTTATTGCTTCGATTTTGACAGAAAACTAGAAAAAACTTTCAACTTTCAGAAACAACCATGCACAGATGTCACATGTACGAGGTAAATACCTTTCAACATGATCAATCGAGAATGTACGACTTCCTCCAGATTACCAAGATTAAAAGTGATCTCAGTCATTTAATTGATGTTTTATGGACGTTAAGACGTTCTATGAAGTCCCCCGGGCCCGGAGGTTATATACGCCTTAACCATCTGACTACCAGTGCCAGTGGAATGGGGGGGGATGCATACATTAATAGTATGTTTTATTTTCTGTGAATAGAAATGTCCGTTTTGCCTATAGTCAAAGGTGGACGAGAGAGAGAGAGAGAGAGAGAGGTATGAAGGTCGCCTGTTGGGAATCTAAGAGGGTACACGTGTTAACCACTTTGCCTCCAGGACACTCCAATGGCCAAACAATTATTTCTGAAAAAAGCTGCCCAGTGGAATGGATATTAGTTCTAGCAGCTTAAGCACACTCATTATTACTCTAATGAATGACAGTAATTAAAAAGATATGGGCTTATTGCATCCATCCGCCCAGTCATCCATCCATACTTTATTTATGCTTTTGAAATACACCTAAAGTGCTACCAAAATAGCAGGATTTGACCTTTAGAATAAAATAAGTATGACCATGTTTTATTCTTCCGAAATGACAAATAATACTGCAGAAAAGGCTGTGGTCTGCGATGCAGTTGGGCTCATTTGAACAAAGTGTGTACAATGAAATGCCCAAATAAAATGAACTAAAAATAATCTGTCTGCAATTGTATTATTACATATAATTGGGCCCACAGAGTTAATTGTGTAGCTACACAAAGTACAGAAAAGTAATTTAGTGCCGAGTAAGTAGAGGGTGCGTGTTCTCCCCCATGGCACTCAACGCAGGAAACAGAAGAGAGGGATTTTGGATGGATTATGAGCATTAGTTTACCACCACCACCCTGGCGGGCCTTATTATTAGTTGGCTGAGTATATCATTATGAAAATGTCTTTGTCTGACTTTGTGAGGTGCAGGATTGCATCTTTTATCAAATAACAGCTAGAATTATGACTTTTGGATGCACGGAGAGTAGGAAAAAAGGAGGCTGAAAAACCCCCTCAGGGAGTCGTAATGTACACACATACACGCACAAACGTGTGAGCAACGTGCACAAATATGTCCCTTTGCCACTCTTGCTGTCATTTTGTCAATTAGGGAGGAGAAGTGTGGAAAACCACGATAAAACTGCACTTCTCTCATTACAGCCTTATTTTTTTATTTTTTTTGAAGTGACCTACTTGCAGAGAAAAAGCTGTCAGGTGGAAAAATGCATGAATGACATATCGTGTGAAGACTGGAGATTGAATAGAAGCAGCGAAATCACATTTTGAGCTCTCATCTCTCAGGGTGTATGCAGTATATTGACTCACTTACTGTATATACCTTCAGTGTGTATTTTTACTTTGTCCCAGCTGCTCCCCACAACCTGTTACTTATTCTCGTTATCTTTCTTTTGGTCTGTCGCTGCCTCCCACATTCCCCAGAGAGCGAACTCTAGCTTCTAAAATCTGCTTTATTGATCAAATTTTAGCGAGCGCTGGTCCTGCCATTGACAGATGAAAGTCTCAGATATTACAACACACAATACGCCTCCCTCCAAACCACACCAAACTCAGACAGATGACGGCTACTCGTTCTTGTTTCTTAAGTTTGCTGAAGTTTAATTTGCATCAACACCGTCATTGCAGCAGAGCAGCCTGTTGAGCAAACACGATGAATAATTGAATTGGGTCTGGACAAATACAGCTCATGATTAAAAACAGACTGTGACAACATTAAGAGCTAGACAAATACAAATCAGCAGTCAGGGCACAGACAGGAAATTGGTGGGGTCCAACAATCGCGCCCTGGGGGACAACTCACATGCTCAAACTGGTGATTCAAAATGGAATAAAAAAATAGATGAAGGTATTGTGGCTGTAGCTAATAGAGGCTGTTTGTTTGGAGCGTTTAGGGACAGTCAGGCTTTCTGTGGGCATGGCTTTTACTTTTACTTAGAGCAGGAATACCAATGAGAAATTCATAACTAGGACGGCAGCCAAAACAAGCTCTCAAAGCCTCCTTTCTAGATGGGCTCTGATGTCCCTGCTTAGCACGGTAATAAGAAGCTGGAATGAAGTATTGAGGCTGAGAGTTTGCAACGCAGGAATGCCTCTTTGCATGTCTCACTCTGACTGTAGGTAGGGGGTTAAGTGGGTATCTTAGGCAAAGATCAAAAACATGATTATGATGTACTGTGTAGTTGCACTTGAGTCTAAAAACGCTCCTTGGTAATGTGTCATTATTGCAAACAGGCATTACTGCTGCACAGAGTGAGGCAGACTTTATCAGTCTTGGAAGCATTGAGCCTCCCAATAAAGAGTGTTATTAACAGCTAAATCTCAGCTGAGCAACTCTCTTTCATATCAGAACGTCTTTATTTGCATGATACGTGCTAACGTGATGACATTAATAATTCATTATATATTCATAAAAATGGTATCACATGCATGCATTATTCATAATATTATTTAATTGACTATTTGAGGCATCTCAAATAGACAATTCTTACTTTTCTATTGTCAATTAATCCCATAATCACACAAACATGTATATAACCTGATATGCTGTAGCTTATTTCCCTGTACCATAGACTTGTTGGTCCTAAAACGAATAAAAACAGTGAGCCACATCGTTGCACTGGGTGACATGTTCCTTCATTACTACAAACACACAGACTGCAGTCTATTTTGAATCCATCCCACATACACCGTCCTGCTGCTGTAAATACTAATTACAGCACCAAATGTGTGTTAATCCACTGCTGGAAATAATCCCCCACAAATGTGCTATTTACTCCTGTTTGAGTAACATTTGTTAAAAACTAGTGACCAGCTGTTTCAAGCAATTAATGAGCCTTTTTTTATTTAAATGGAAGGTTTCAATTTTTACCCATGTTTTTGAATTCAAACTTTAAATAGAAACAAATGGGCTCAGAGAAGATAGCTGCAGACTGGGTAGGGGAGTCAGAAAGTACTGAGAGAATGTTTTTTGTGTTTTCATGGGGTTTTGTTGACAAAAAGAAAAATCTAGAATATTACCAGCCTTATCTGTTAATGTCTAGGCAGTTGTGTGGCTTTCATCTGTAGTTCAGAAGCCACCTACTTCAATATTTGATGGAAAGATACACTTATATTTGTATACTATTTCATTTTTACTTGTTCAGCCTTGGGATTTCTTGGGATGCAATGAATGTTTTCAACATGCCCCAAACTTAAATCAAAAGAACTGCTGAAAATGATTTCAGAGCACATTTAGAGAGAATGGTGCAAGTGGTGTTGACAACATTCATCAGTGAACTGTAGAGTGCCATTTCTCCCTCCAGAGGGCAGAGTCACGGTACCATAAGACGCCATGAGGGCGATCCTGCTCCGCTAAACTCCCTTCCCTTTTCGTCAATGCACATTATTTGTCTCGTCTGTCGCTAACGCGTTCTTCTGGAAGCAGCGAAATGCACTCGGTGGTCAAGCATCAGGAACAAGCGTTTCCAGCCTAACAGTGTCCCGACTGGGTGTCACTCTGGTAGCAAAGGGATGGAGACGCTGGGGGGAAAAACGAGTGTGCGTGTGAGGAGCAATTCATTATCAAGATAATGTTGAAAGGCTTTGTTTGTCCTTTCATCTGCTTCTCACTCGAGCGGAGCCACACTGCCTCGTCCAATATTTTTCTACCGCTCCCACTTCCTTTGAAGTCTAACTTGACCCCTCTTGCACTTTCCGTCTTTCCCTCCTACGCTGCTTGTTTTCTGTCACCTCGTTACATTTATGTTTCATACGTTTTTCTCTCCTTGTGGCTACGTGCTTATTACTGGTAGCAAGATATAAGATAAGACTTAAACAGCAGTTTCTGGATTGTTTGTCAGGTGAGATACCTGAGGTGATTTGGACATTCCAGCTCGGACACACTTTTTAGGGGGTTTTCAAAGGTCAAATAGAAAGTTTACATGTCATTTTAACAAACATTAAACTCACTGGTGCTTTTAAACGTAGGTGATCCGCTTTTTTTGGAATTATTTTGACCATTCCTATCATGTATAATAAAGTTCTAAATGTGTAAATGTCCACTCAGGCTAAGTTTGAACAGGTGCAACAGGCCCCATATTGCTGCAGTTTCTTTGGTAAATGTAATGTTATCATAAAAAGAAAACCAAAATAAAACCCAAGTTGTAATAGATTGGAATTGGCTGTGTACAATGTGGATGTATTTACATGTGACTAACTCAATCCCTTTAGTTTCCATGATTTCTAATATTTCCTCCTGTGTGGAGCAACAGGTGATCCGCTCATGCAAAATGCTTGGGAAACTACCGCACAGCAGTCCTGTAGGATCCTGTAAACCCCCGCCAGCAGCCTGCGAATGGTCAGACGGAGTGCTGATCGTAAAAGGTTCTGTCACGCGACACCGAGCTCACAGCAGGACGTGCAAACTGTCTGGCTTCAACCGCTGGCTTTTACTGCAGTCCTCCTCAGGGTGCCGACACGACGAGCAACATCTTCTCTGAGTGCCATCCCGCTCTCGTCTAAAGCAGAGAGGGATGGCAAATGCGGTAACAGCACCATGCATAAAAGATGAGTCATGAAATAATGGAAAAGTGCATATGAATGAGTACGTAAGTGCATGTCTTTGAGTCTGAGTGTGTGTGTGTGTTGCAATGGACACACGGTACAGTGTTTCTTTTATCTGCTCCTTTTGTCATTGTTCTTCCTTCCTCCTGCATCTCACGGGGATAAAAGAACAAAACAGAAAGGAAATACATCCAGCGACTTCGACAGGTTGCGCGGTGGCTCCACAGAAGGCCAGACGAGGTTTTGTTAGCGAGACACAGCAAAGACGGGGCAAAAGTTCAGTTCAGCTTTTCCGGAGGTTTTATTTTATTTTTTTTTTCAGAGGGAACTCGAGGTGAAAGTACAGACAAGGTGAAGTGGAGATGAGATATCGCTAACTCAAAAGGACTGCACAAAGTCTGTGCATGTACACACAAACACAGGACTGTCCTCTGTGTGTGTGTGTGTGTGTGTGCGTGCAGATGATTATGCATCTCCCTGAACCACAGAGGAGGGGAGAAGATGACAGATTTCTCTCCCCTTGACTGTCAGTGCTTCAGGTCTCTGTGTGGGCTGATAACACAGGGGCTTGCTAATTAATTACCTATTGATACATTTATTGTCTGCTGCGAAAGGGGGGGGGGGGGGGTTGAAGTGTGTGGACACTCAGCTCTGTTGAACCACTGAAAAGATAAATCAGCTAAACTAGCAATAGCTCATAATTCAATTAGTTTTCACTTCAATGGGCTTTATTGGCATGACAGTTGACACGCTGGCACAATTACAACATTAAGGAATGAATATCAGTAATCAAGTCAGAATTGGTAGGGACAATACAATACAAGCCATTAGTCCATAAATACCATTTAAAAAAAGACCACACTACACATGGAGCAACTAGAAATATAAAAAAAATAATCTTTAAGCCTAGAACTACAACAAGTTACTTGTTCAGGTGGAGTTTTTTGCAATGTAACTACAAAAACCTAATAATACAGCTGGTCGTTAGAGGAAACGCACAAACAAATCATAGGTGGGATTAATCATTGATAATTACACCCGCGCTTCACCTGCTGTGACAAGACAAACTGCACACCTCTTGTTCACGAGTCAAAATCCAGACTAATCATTCAGTTTTCTTCTTAATAAAAAGAACTCCTGCACATCTAAGCATACATTACAAGGACAAGCTGCAGTTAAGACACAAAACGAAAGCTTTTTTGAATTTGAGACACTAACGGTCTTAAAGATGAAGATCAAAGCTAAAAGGCGATATGAAAAATTGAGAGAAAATTGCGGCCGTCCAAAAAAAAGAAAAAAGTTCCTTGGCAGTGTTTGTGGTCTCCGAGCTTCCGTCTGAGTTTCCGTCTCTGCAGCTCTTCTGCTTCTACGTTATTATTAATGTGACAAAACGAGAGCATTACAGAGAGGACTGGCAGCCTCTGTGGTCCGCTACGTTACGTTTCAACTTCCCCACCAACGGGGGGAAATGTGCTGATATGCTTTATCTATTCCAACTACAAAGTCTCGGCGGCGTGGCTGTTGCAACAGGAACCAGTGGAGCTTTTAGGAAATAGCCTTAATTTTGAGAACCTTAAATAACACAGCAGGTGTTATAGTCACAAGGGCCCTCCATAACGACTCTACCTGAGCCGTCAGTGTGATCTGTAAAATCTTAACTCTCTCTTCACTCCATCAGTGAAGAGTTAATAAAACTTGTGATAAATGGCACCAATTAAAACCCCTCAGCGACTGAATCCATAATGAACAGGAGATATGAGAAGACCTTAGAGAGCTGGGAGAGTCGGAGTGGTTGAAGGAGATAAAAAAAAAAAAAAAAAGCGCAGATGACCTTCTTGAAATCTGTGGAGAACGCAGTGTCCTGATGTTTGAAATGATTCTCAGTTGGCAAAGTGGATTTATTGTCTCTACCTGCTCGAAGTCACTTGAGCATCTAAACTCCCTGTTTGAGTTTCAGTCCTCCGGCTTTGAGTTGAAGGACAGACCTCCAGGATCACTTCAAATTAAAGCTTTTCTCATCATCATCCAGTTTGTCATAAATGGCTGTAAAGGAAAAGTCATTGCTTCGGGCCAATCTTGTTTTCCACAGCCTTTTCCGCATTCTAGTCATGCACCCCCCCCCACGCCCTCCCATCCCACTTATTGCTCAAAAACCTTTTGAATCATTTTACAAAAGATGACTAAAGTGACCTTACTCATTTTACTCCTGCCATCAGATGATGCTCCAAGCACAATTTACTTCTTCTTTCCTTAACCTAGATAAATATTCCATTGCAATCAATGCGCACGACTAATATGTCATGTTTGGGGTATTTTACTGATCAAGCATTTATCAGGTAGCAGAGGTGACGTCAGAAGCTTGAAAAGGGAGCGCACTGATGAATGGAAAACGATAACGTTTACATTTACATTACCCAAGCCAGTCGACGGACAGTTGGGTCAGTTATCAGTGAGCAGCAGTCAGTGTGTTTATCTGGGTTGGTGACACATACTGGTTGACTTTATACATTCAGGATATTGTTGTTTTTCTTGTTGAGAGAATCTGCCGGTGGACTGAAAATCCTGCCAGGTTTACGTTCACAATCAATGTTATTCTCTCTCTGTGTGTGTGTGTGTGTGTGTGTGTGTGTTTGTAGGAAGTGCTACGATTACAAACTGCACAAGTGAAATACGAGCTCATTGCGTTAAAAACATAACGTGATCCAAGTAGCATTACGTTTCCATTACAACACACAAGTGTGTTTGCTATGTAAACTCTAGGAGACAGGGGTGGAATGAATGACAATGGGTATAAAAATGGAATCACTGACAAAGTTAACATTCTGCCCTTGTTTCCTGTCTTCCTCTTCACTATCAACAATCAATATCTATTAAAGAAAGAAAAAAAACAACCCTTGATGAAACATTGATGGAAACCAAAACAGAGCTAAAAGGGAGATTGAATGTATAAATAAAATTTGCTAACATGCTAACTGCTGACCCCACGTGGCCAAAAGATAATGAATGCATCTTTAAATACACCCAAAATTTTTTTCCAAAAGTAGTTAGCTAATTGTCTAATAGATATATGCAACAGATATGAAGATAATTACAACGCGACAAGAACAAATGCATGCTTGTGTGTTGGCATCTAAAACGATACCTCTGCCCTGTGTCTTGCCTCTCCAGCAGAAGCTGACAGCTCATCTCAGTGAGTCATGACGCTATAATCCACAGAGATTACCGAGAGTCACATAAAGGAATCAGTATCAGAGCCACGACTCCATCTGACTTGGGAGCCGTCTGAGCCAATGGGGGTGGATAAATGATCCTCATCCTGGGGCACATGGAGAGGTGCGCAGTGACGTTACCGTATTCATTACCTTCCATCTCCCAACCTGTTCACCTCTACTTTTGAAAACTCTTTGTCCCTGTGCGAAACCCATTACTGATTTTCCTTGAGATCTCCCGTCAGTCAGTCCCGCTGCTGGCGAGTGTGGTTCACACTGAGCTCATTCTTACACGGGAAGATTACGAGAGCTTTTCTCTTCATGGCAGGGTGCAGGAGGTGAGGGGAGAGGCATATTTTACTTGCACTGGAATGGTGTTCAAAACCGATCTTTAGATATACCTCTGTGAGAGAATCAAAGTTTTGGAACTAAAGTTCCTATTATTTAAGGGCTTTGGGGGGATGTAAACATGTATAATGTTGCCATGGAGTCAGTTAAGTGCGTCTGGGGATATTTGTATATATTAAATATCCTGACCACAGGCCGATGCAGTTAATGTTGTGTTTTTAAAACTTCCCTGATGACATATTTTTGTTGTCGTCCTCCATCCTTAGCTAGGCTCAATAAATATTTACTGCCTGTGTGTTGCGTTCACTTGTTGTCACATAAAGAAAGAATCCCAGCACCGAACAGCAAGCACCAAACTCGACCAGAACCCGAAAATCATTTTTAAACTTTTTGTCCGAACCCGGCCCCACCGATCCCGTATCCACCCTCTAACTGGCACCTCGTTCTTTAAGCCTAGTTTTCTTTAATATTTTGGCAAACTAGCACCTTTGTGAGTACGCTGAATCAGCTTTTAGCCGTGCCCGTTTCCTGTTTAGCCATTACAGAACGTCAGCTCTCTCACACCACCCCCTGCTCTACAGTGTTGAGTGGGCCGCTGATCAGGCCCTGTGGAACAGTTTAGAGGTTACAGACCTCCACCTATAGGAGAGGGTGATTATTCGTTCCTAATTATTCAGTCTTGGGATTCAAACCACCACAGTAGTTTGCACAGATAGTGCAGAGAGGGGGTAGAGAGGCACTGCAGTGTCTAAATTGCTTCCACAGGGGAATCCATATTGTTTACACAAGTTACTCCTGCTTATCACAAAGTCATTACAGCCTGAGGCGGATTATAAAACGACACAGTGCCCAAACAACAAAGTGCGCGTTGAGTGCAAGGAGCAACAAAGCGGTCTCGCTGTGCACTGGTGTGAGTTTGACACTGCGATGGCTTCATCCGTGTGTGTGAGCGTGAGTGTGTGTGGGAGATGGAGGGCGAGGTCCTCCGATGAAGAGAATGCATGTTCTTCTCACGCTCCACTGAAGCATGAAAAACAGTGTCGACAAGCAGGCTGGCAGCCAGATCAAACCACACTGTTGGTCAGACAGAGATTTGAACCTCTTCTTCCCTGAGATGTGACCTCAGCAGTGGAAACCAACTGGATATATTCTGTGCGTCTTGACTGTAAGTTCGATGATTATGGCTTCAATCAATATTACAATATTGATGAGGATACTCTCTTGAAAACAGGATGCACATTTATCCTGAACATGGATTAGTAGATGGATTTATTTAAATTGTCCTACGCCACGTGATGCCTTACAAGTCACTAGACCAGTAGCCCCCCCCTCCTAGAAAAATTTGGTTGGAGTTTGCGACCCCCAAACCCCACCCCCATAGCACTGGGACATTTAACTCACAACACCCTGATGTCCCAGACTGTAATATAATTATAACACATGCAAGATACCAAACTCACACAGGAAGTCCTTTGCATTGCCCACAGACCGAACAACAACTAATTGGATGTTGGCTTTAATTAGTGTTTGACTCTCACAAACACACTCAATAAAATCTCTTCTAAGGCAAATTATATCACTGGTACAGTGAACAACCCCCCTCCCATCTAAAATATTACATTTTTTTGTCCCCACAACCATCTGGCAATCCCCGGAAATTATCTCACTCGCGACCCCCAGGTTAAGAACCACTGCACTAGACAACAATTATCATCTAAAGTTCCACTAATCCAAATAGAAAACAATTTAAAAGACCCAATTTACATAACAGACATCCCATTATGAAGGATACAGGGTGCTCTTAAAGTTGTTTGTGATCTTTCTATCTAGAAAGTTCCACAGACGCAGACAAATTCATTCTCTTTAAAGCTCAAGATCAGACACAGAATCCTCAAAAATAATGACTCCAAGACCAACAAGAAGAAGTTTAAGGTGACTCAGTGGCATCTTCTATGATACAGCAGAAGACTGAAGCAGCCATGCTGCCATCTGCTGGTGGAAAAACAACTGCTCGGTGCAAGAAAGAAATTTGATATGCTTTTGTAATCTGTTGCACAGGGAGACAGACATAAACACACACACACACACAAATGCAACAAGCAGGAGATAAAACCAATAGCTACACAAACTCAAGTTTACAGTTGTGTGGTTGTAGCCTTGAAATTAGGATGAGCTGCAGGTTCAATCAAACCTCACGCCATCATGTCATGAGTCAACTTCTGCTGTATCAACAGTTTTAACCCCCCCCACACCCCCACTGAATGTGTCGTTCACACACGGAGCGCCTGAAGCTGCAGCTGAGTGACTGTCGTATCGATTCAGAAGCTTCTCCTCACCTCTGCCGGCGATTTGTGCCTTAGTTAGTTTCTCCTATTGATCTCTGTCCTCTCGCAGCGGCAGCGGTGATCGACCTATCAGCCAGCTGATTGAAGATAAATTTCACAGCCATATCACAACCTCGGGCTGTCTACGGCTTAATCCACTTATGCTTTCCTAATTACTGGAGTGTGTCAGAAAAATGGAACACAACATAATTTAATTCCTGTTTTTCTCAGATGTGCCCAGCATGCTGAAACTACTTATAACATAGGCTGTACGCCACAGCCTCCCCCCTCCCCCACTCCCCCAGCTATCGCCTGTGGGCAGCCCCGTGACGTGACTTCCAATGAGTTTCTCTGTCTTACAAGAGCCAAGGGCGATCGTTCAGAATGGGAGACAGTTTGGATGGATATGCAACGGCAGACACGATCCCCTCTGTGGGCAAACAACGGGGCGTTGTTTTGAGGCACGATCACATCAGCAGGTAGGGAGGGGTGTAGTGAAACAAACACACCCCACGGCACAAATTGACAGCTTGTGCTGCAGCTTATCTGATGTCCACACAGGCAGGGAGATGGACAGGAGGATGTCGGGGGGACAAATTCTATTTTACACGTTCACTTATTCAATCAGCCGCTTCAACGTCTCGCACACAAATGCATTTCCCTTCTTGTAGGAGGGAGACACACTGTGGCATGCTGGGATGAAAGCCATGGATGACATATTGATTTCTGAATACTGACTTACTGATTTAGTTTCACGGGATAACGCTACTTTTCATCACATCCCACTGCTCTGCTGGAGCAAAACTGCTTATTTTAGGCGCAGGGAATCCTCCATTGAACTTCATCCAAACCGTGGACTCGCTGACGGGGCTCTGGCAAACAGGAACTAAATGGTGGAACATCAAAAACAATGTTGTACTTCAAGGGGACATCTGTTCATTTTCTCTGCCTCCCTTTCCTGAAAAAACACACAAAAAGACATGATTGGCCAGGGCTTGTTGTTTTTCTTTTTTGCTGTGATGAAATGATATTGTGGTGAAGCAGGTGGGGTGGGCTCGGGAACACAAATGCACACAAACACAGACAGAGACGCATTGCCTGATGGATGCCAACCATGCGTGTCCTTGGTTGATGTGCTGTTTCCACAGCAACACGGGGTCTTCATCGTCATCACACGGAGAGCCGGAGAGCCGTCATCACACGGAGAGCCGGGTCCTGCCAGTGCAGGAGTTCTTTAAATAGCCATCGGCAGTACACAGCACACGATTGGGCCAACCTCTACGGAGTCTAAAATGGCATGTGTCATCACCATCATTAGAATAATCCTTATTTATAGAACACTTTTCAAAACAAAGCCACGTGACAGAGAAGCAGTGGTTCAGAAACAATGGAAAACACATGAATAGTTCCATCTGCAAAGGTGCAACAAATGAAATACATAACAGGCCCGGCAACAGAAATATAGATAAGAAGTGAAACTAAAGACTGTGGGAATACACAAACATAAAAACATACTGTAGAAGAGTTTACCACCTTTACTCTTTTATCTAGTTTAAGTCGAGCTTCGTTACAGGATCTAGGAGTACGTTTCAGCTGTGAAAAGACAGAAATCCTCTCTGTCAGTCACTTTATGGTGAGAGAAGAAAGAAGAGAAAGTACAAACCAGACGAAGAGTCCACAGCCATGCTGATGTGTGTTAGTTTAGCGTCTTAGCATGCTAACATTTTCTGATTAGCAATAAACACTAGGCTAAACATGAGGCTAGTGGAAATAGCATTGGAAGTATTTGATCATGAACACTGGAAAAATAAAAGAATTTGACCCGATGATGGCTAGATGAAAAGGTGACGAGGTACAAACTTATCCTGAGGTGGACGTGAATGTCTGTGACAAATTTCATGGCAATCCATTCAAAGGTTGTTGAGACATTTCACAAAAAATCACAAACATCGAACCGCGTTTGGCACTTAATGATGATTGGTGAAAACTCTGACCTGCTGGTAGGGCTAGATGAAAAAGTCAGGGGATCGCCAAAGTCAGCAGGGGTCATCCTCTGTGGACCATAAACGTCTGCACCAGAAGTAATGGCAATCCATCCGATAGTCATTTAGATATTTCAGGCTCCAGGCTATAAAGCCAGACTGCTAGCGTGGCTAAAATGCCCAAACACACACGTATACGGACAATTTCTTTTCATTTCAGTTGAACTTTATATTGGTCATTAATCATTAGTGAAAAACTGGAGCCCAATTAACACAGTGTAGATGACAAGAGTTATTGTAGCAATTATCGTTTTTCTATCAACAACGAATTGTTGTATGTGATTTTGCTGATTTATTGCAGTTTGCACAACAAATACACCCAGTGACAGATCCAGCCAGCTTCACAGATCTACCAGGGAAGCTGCAGAGCTTTTTTTCCCAAACAATACTGATTGTACTGACTGTCAATACTGATTTTTATGCACAGTGGTGAGTCATACGCCCTAATTGTGAGTTTTCCCCCTCCAATATGAGACAAAGCAACACCACTGCAGGGAGTGCTTTTAGCTGCATGTTTTGAAGTCATCATCATCATTTCCTTCGTCCCTTTTTTTTATGTCTTGCACGGCAGATTTTTGAGGGGTTAATTTGTCCTCCCGCAGACCTTTGCTAGAGTATATTTAGGATAACTAAAAATGTTCTATGAATAACTTGGTTCCTCTTCAAACGCAACAAAACAACGTAAAATAAATTATTCGAGGCAGGGTGAAGGCACCGACGAGGTTTAATGAGTTTTTACAGCTCCAGCAGACAAATAACAGGGCACAAACCATTAACTCAGACTATTTATACCGGCATAATTTGCACTTTGATTAGACATTTGTCAAATGGCTTTTTGTGCATTCAGACCCATGACACTTGACACTTTTCTTTTTATTGTTTAGTTTATCATTAGCTTGTTTTCCTCTCCTGTTTTGACCCCGCTTAGCGTTTGATTACTGAGAATCTCTTCTGCAGTAAAACATTAGCTCTGTTTGTGAAGCAATTTACAGTGAGTGGTACAATGTCATAGAAAAAAGGTGTTCAGTGTCAGATTTCTGAGGAAAATGAATGGTGGATCAGGATGGACTAATAATGGGAACACAAAACACGTAACTCTCAAACATATAAATAAAACACAAAAATAATTAATTAATTTGAATTGTGCTTGAATATATACAGTGCATTGTGTTAGCTTAGGCAGAGGTTTAGCTGATTGGCATCAGCTGCTCCACCAGCAGTGGCTCATTAGTCAGCTGATTGGCTACCAGCTGACTGGTATCATCCGATCATACAGTATTCATACAGGTGCACAAGGCAGCCTTTGTAACTTCTGCTCATAGCATCATTCTCCCTCTCCCACTCCCAACCTCCTCCTAATGTTGCTTTAACTAACATTTAAAGCATAAGTACATGTTTACTAAAGGGGGTGGGGGAGTGCTAGGCTACTACTAAAGTACCCTATTCTGACACAAGAGTAAATTTAGATATATGCCGCACATTCATGTTTGGGAATTATATGCGTATTTGCGGTGTAAAAAAAAAAAGCTAACTACGTCTTAATTTCAAACTCACAGTATTCAGAATTTCAAAATGCAAAACAGAGTGTTTGTTATTAAGAAAGTCAACAGATCAAGAAGAAAGGTCATCTTTTAATGCTAATTTTAACTATGTTTTTCTTGGTTTAATTTTATTTATTAACTTCCTACAGCATTTTGTAGCTTTCTTTAGAAAACTGGTATGTATTAGTGCATTATTAGTAGTATTATGATTACTATTATACTGAAAGAATTATTTCTAATAAATGTTATATACATACATCTTTTCTTGAATTTATATTCCACACACACACACACACACACACACACACACACACTTTAGTCACAGAGGAGATTATGAGTTGTGGGTGGGGGCTGACTCACGCGGGAAACATTCTTCAAAGCTGTGTCAACATTAAGGTGTCGTGACATCAGCCGCATCTGCACACAACTGGAAATGTAGGAAGTGACAACAGTCTAATCATATCAGATCTAAACGTTTCTGATGTATTGCCACAGTAATTATATAACAGCTCAGGAGATTCGCACTAATTGGGAACCACAGAGCTGTGAGCTGCTACCTCACACACATGCAGTGCTGCAGAATTATCTCTAGATGGAGCTATGAGTATGGAAGCCAGGGCTGATGGTGCTGCAAGTAGGAGGAGGGAGAGACACAATGTCCAATATCAGACTACTTTGATACATGTTAGCATCAAATGTTGAGCAGAACAACCAACGGGCAATTCTCTTTTGATACACTTTCAATAAATGTCCAATTTAATGAAAAACCCTGAATTTCTTATTAAGAAGTAAGACTAGAAAAGCCAGAGTTCAATAAAACAACGGATAATGTTGCAGTGCAACAGCAGGCTAATGTGCAGTGACACCACAAAAAGCCATTAAGTGGACGCCGGGCGTGATGCCTCTACTCTGACACTGTTTACTGTTGACAGTCAGCTCCTCCTCCTCCTCCTCGTTAGATCACAGGCTGCTTCGGCTCAACCATCCTGACAGCAATTTCCGGATACAAAGATGAGGCGAGCGTTTGTGTGTGTGTGTGTGTGTGTGTGTGTGTGTGTGGGGGGGGGCAATCACAGAGTAATAAATAATTAAAGCCAGTTTTCTGGCCTAAAACATGTGGGAACAGAAATGATTTGGAAAGACACAGACAGAGAGAGGCTGATAATTACGGCTCCTATTGATTAGGCGCTTTTGCCTCAAAGAGATTTGTTTCTCTTTGTAATTAGGCATCAGATTTCCCCGGAAGTGCCCGCAAATGACCATTTACAGGATTAAATATAGATGAGTGCTAGTCTGAACCCTGCAAGCCCTGCTCCATTAACAACTATATCTCTGTATGCTTCGCATCATCAGCCGATGAATGCAGATAACATGTATTCAGCTGAAAGCAGTTCCATTTGGGCTTTTGAGTGGATGAGTCTGAAGTCTGAGTCGGAGCAGGTGGTCGGGTCAGGTAATGTTCAGAGAGGACGCTCTGAATGGACCACGCACGCCAATGGAAGTGCGTTCGTCTTAATTGCACAAAGTGGGACAAAACAATCATTTTGTGCCAATGATCTTATGAATAAGGAGTGATTCATTCACAGTGAGAGCAGCAGAAGGCTGCTGCCCACGGACAGGCTGAGTTGGTGGAGGAGGGGGGGTCCACTCAGCAGACAGCAGACTCACACAGGAATATGATGGGAGCTGAATGAAAGCTGTCATGTACTTCCCTGTTTGACCCTGTGCGGCTAGAAAATAGAATCGTCTTTTCATGTAGCTCGTTTAAGCTCAACTATTTGAGTTAATGACTTCAATACAATGGAATTATAAATTAAGTCCAAAAGAGCAGAGAAAATTAAACTAATTGATTTAAACAAAACTGTTAAAAAAAGAAAAGTGGGCTGAGGGCTTGGTGTTCTCCTGTTGACCCTCCCCACAATTCCCACACAATCAGATTTTCCCCCATTCATTTGAACCGGGGTACTGCGCTCAGGCTGCAGCGGTGCCGGACGACCGGAGGGACAAACATTATTGAGGTGGTGGTGGTGATGGGGGCTCCCAAAAAAGACAGACTATTCTACTTTCAAACATAATAAAACCTGAGTCCCTTAGGTCCCATTAATGACCCACTCAAGGTCCAGAGATATTGGTCGTATTACAGTCTTCATTCAGTTTGCTTAGTTTGCATGTAGAGTAAAAGTAGCTGTTTAAACGTTCTGTTATTCTCAGCCTTTAAGCCAACATGGACGACAAGTCTTAAAAGTGCTAAGAGTAATTTAAGGTTTACTGATGAAATCTCCAGACCAAACCAAACAAAATGACCAAGAATGAATGGTTAAACTCAGTAAGGGACAGACTTTTCTTACACTCTTATTGTCATTAATCAGGGGAACCAGACTGGTGCTGTCCAGCGGTCTGGTCATCCCTCAGTAGACAAAGACCTCACTAGTTATGACAATATGCATGACTCTGACAGTGTTTGCTTTCAGCGCTCTCAAAACACAATGGTCCAATGTTCCGCGTCAGACGATGATTGAACCTACTGATAAACTTTGTGTAATTCAAATTCAGCCCGTAACATCCTGCTGATGACAGCATCGATACGAAGCTATTTTTAGACCGGCACGGTGATACTGGAATTTGTGTGTGCGGGGCAAAGTTAATGCTACTTGAACACGTTGGCTATAGTGTTAAAAAGCTTGTGTGACTGGCGCTGGACCTTTACTGTTCCTCAGCAGTGGGCACGCAGGAATGTTAAGAGGGTGGAAATGCACTGTTTAATCCCAGACGTCCTCATCAAAGTCCGCAGGACGGCTCTCACTGGACCATTGTTCAGACTGTGAAGAGGGGGGGGGGGCTGCTTTGAAACCCAGCTCGACACTCAGTGTGCTTGTTAATAATAAGGGATATTGTGTAGACGAGCTTTATTTGAAATAAAAACACGTGTAAAGACAGAAACGTGCAGTGTACATAGACCAGTGGTTCCCAGCACTTTTGCCTTATGAACACTTAAAATGAAATGTCTATTTGTGACATTTTATCCGTCTCGGGTGGTGTCTTTTGAATCATTTTTAGAGGTTTGCCCTTTTGTTTTGTTCAGTTTGACATTGTATTTATGTCAGACGTTTTATGTTGAGGAAGGGCTGTTAATCCGTCCCGTCAATGGTATGTTCAGTTGACACAGAAGTTGCTGTAGCGGTTGCTAGGAGGAGATGATTTCAAGCGAGACTATGTAACTTTGAGATCAGCTCCTCTAAGTGCCTCTGCGACCTATGTTTACCCATAACACACCTCTCTGCATTGGTCTAGAGAGACGTTTAGACTCGTCTCTACGTTCAAGCGTAACGACAACATGTTACGCTGCTTCTGGCTCATCCATACTTGTTGCCAGATTTGGTCCTAATGCATTCTGGCTCAAAAACAAAGCTCTGATTGGCACAAGTGAAACAGCTGTCAATGAGCACCAGAGATATTTGAACGACTGGAGAAATCTAAGTGGTGGGTGTCGATTCAGAAATTCTGGAACCAGGCTACAAACTATGCAGTAAAAGTAAAAAAAAAAAAAAAAAAGAAAGTTTCATATTCTTATCTTCTTGATCATTTTGCCAACCCTTAAATTTATCTTGTGACCCCTTAGAGAGCTCCTGTGAATCCCCCAGGCTCAAAACCGCTGGTATATACACAATACGATACACATTTAGCATCAACTGACTGCAGTGCAAAAAGAAACTCTCCCGGATACTCCACACCGAGTTCAACGCAGGCAGCGGCAGGATCAGAGAAGACAGGAATGAGGCAGAACAAATTCGAACCCTGGGGGGAATTAAAACTAATCACATGGATACAGAAAAAGGGAATGATTGAGGATAGACAAAAATGAGAAAGTTATTAAGTGAATCGAGCGAATAAGGGTATCCATGCCAGCTGTGAGCCATTTTAGCTCATTCAGCTCGCAGCGCTTTCTGCTTTCTGCTCCACCTACCACGTTGATAAAGCCCTAAAACAACATGCCTATTTGTGACAAAAAGTTTCTCCTAAAGGCCACGGTGCTCTGAAATTGCCATTTGGCAAAGACATTGTGTCCCGGGTGAAACACCTCAGCCCGGTCGTGCCCCCCCTGCCGCCCAAGACCCACCCCTCCCCTGTTGTCAGACACCTGAAAACATCAGGAGCTATTTATAACAACTTCATCCCCTCACTGTGAGGCAAGGGTCTCTCCGTTTCCCTTCTCTCTCTCTCCCCTCTTACTTCCTCGCTCACTGTTGCCATGGAGCTCGGAATCAATGACATCACGGGGGAAGAGTGTGTGTGTGTGTGTGTGTGTGTGTGTGTGTGTGTGTGTGTGTGTGTGTGGAGATGAAAGCTGGAATCTGCAGACTGAATGAACATGAACATGGCCGTCAAATATCAGGTGACGAGCAGAAGCACAGATGGCAGACATCCAGCCGGAGCCGTGCGCGCGCGCACACACACACACACAGGCGTAAACACATCAAGCTCATACAGCTTTCCACCCGCCCACTCACCAACCCACAAACACACAACCAATCTGTCACACACACAGCCACATGAATGCATGAAAAAAAGCTAATTGGGTTAATGATGATGACTAAACTTGCTTTTTCAAAATGGCTGCTCTGTTATGTCATGAAATACGCAGTGTTGTTTGTTGTTTCCTTAAATGTCTCACACACTTCCCACATGAAATTACACAGATTGCTTAAATACGTCTTAAAGGGTCGTTTCTACGGTGGCCCTGAGAGCTCAGTGCAACCTATAGGCAGCAACCTGAGCAAACAGACAGAACACAACTAAATATAAAACGTGCTACTCTACATGTGTATGTCTATTCTATGATTTTTTTTGGTATTATTTTGTTATTAAAGAAGTGTCTCGTAATCCCATGTGGAATGGGGCAAATATTCGGGGTGACACAGAAATACAAAATTAACTTTCTAAGTAGAGCTGTGTGACAAACTATGAATATATATTGTATAAGGAGGCCCTTTAAATATCTCTCAGAGGCCTTCTTTTCACAACAGTCCCATCAGCGGGGTGTCAGGCCACTTCAGAGTGCGTGGCTAACACAGCAGAAAATAGAAATCACTTGGGAGATAGAGGAATTATGCGATAAAAAGAATCAACCATAAATAATCTACACGCGTCCCGGCCCCACAGACAAACTGCAGACACCTGACGTCTACTGTAGTGTGAACGATCCAGAGTGTGGAAGAATGCGCGCTGTCCAACACGACTGCAAAGCTGATAAGCTCCGTCTTATCTCTGTTGCCCCCAGAGAAAGTGACTGAGGGAAGAGCAGACAGTAAACACAGCGCTGGAACAACACTGAAATAATACCTTCATTGTTCCATCTATTTACGCCCTCCTCCTCTCCCTCACAAACACACTTCAAACATTCCCCACCCTGTTTATTACAGAGAGAAACCACAACAGTGTCCCGCGTGTTGCTTTTACACCGTTACATCACGACCGCCCCCTCGTTTACTCTGTCTTCGTCTCATCTTTAAAAGGTGCTTTAAATGCAGCATATGCATAAACACACTTCAACTCCTAAAAGTCTTAATTTGACATTAAGATGTAACAAGTAATTCAATTAAAGCTGTCAATTAATTCCCTCTGAGATGTTGTGGAGTAGAATTAGATTAGTTCATTAGTTGTGTGTGTGTGTGTGTGTGTGTGTGTGTGTGTGTATATATATATTTCCTATTGTTTGCATGCTATGTTTTCTATATCTATTACTGTTTGCACTATCAACTTTGCTGCTGTAGCACTGCAATTTCCCCATTGAGGGACTAAAAGGTTTATCTTATCTTATCTTAGAAAGTTGCATGAGAAGAAAAGACAAGTAAAAGTGCAAGTAGCCCAAATGTGTAGGCTTGAGTACTTGAGTACTTGTACTTGAGTACATGTACTTGTAATGTACATTTTACATTACACCACTGACTATTGCCACGTTACCTTGTGTTTAATTAAGTTACAGCACATCTCCACCGCACAACACACTGAAAAACTATCTGATAGCAGGAATATACTGTTTAAAGGCAACAAAAGACATGCAATAAAACAAAAACCAACGAGCCCACAGGGCACAGCAGTATAACAGACCACACACAGTAAATTACCTCCTTTCAGGTCCACATAAACAAACAGCAGCCATATGCAAATTAAAGTGAAACGGGCAATGCAGCAGGGACAGAATGTAAATAGGTTATCTTACCACACACTTCAGAACAATTCAGTAGCACAGTTCATCTTGGGAAATGTGAGGCAATGTTCAGTGGGCTACTTATAAAATATACATAGTTTCGTCTTTATTTAAACTCGAGGTGAACTTAAAGCAGCTAGCTTAGGCTCCCATGCCTCTGCTAATTTATATTCAAACGACTAAATTGCTCCAAAATGGCGCTCGTGTGGTTAGTGATAAACTAATGTGTGATAAACTTCTCCCATTTAACACGTTGCTTTGGTTTTCGGGGCCTGCGACCTGCCCAGCACCAAACAGCAGATAAAGTTCCCACTAGCTGGTGAAAAACGGGACTCATTTAGCAGCTAAGGAGACAGATATTTCCCTCAAGAGTTTGGTGGAGACAAAAACAGACTAAAAAGGAGTGAAAATTGGACTTACGTTACAGACGTGGCCAGATACACATCTCCAAATACTTGTTAACGTTGACCTTTGTTATTTTTGCTAACAATTTGCTAACAAGTTCAACAAATTAACAATATAAGGTAATATCAGCGTTGTGTTTACAGCTGCCTAAGTCAGCTAATGCAAAACTGTGACGCATCATAGGAGGTTTTTGTGCAGCTCTGTCCCTGCGCCTTTACACACGGTGATAGAAATGGCGCCTCCCTGTTTCTCCAGAGAAGAGACCTGCTGTTGTTGGAAAGGGAAACCATCACCGATGGCATTCAAAGATCAGGTCACGGATCATTTACAATGCAAATTGTGTTAGGGTGACACGTCAAAGATACACATCGGAGTGTGGAGACGGCCATAGGAGTGCTTTTCATTCGCAAATAGGAAAATAAGAAGAAGATGATTTGTTTATTAGTAGGCCTACATGCGAGTCAACCTTTTTGTTGTTCAGAAGATGAATTTCCATCCAAGCAAGCCTTTGTATTGAGTATCACTGCAGGGCCACAGAGGAATACAAATGTGATGGAGGCTGTGTACAACTGACAAACCTGGCTCTAATTGCCTCTGCAGGACTTCCTGTTAGGCCATAACAAGGTTCCTCGCTTCGTAAGAAACGCATGCAGGATGTTTAACAGTTCCTGCTCTGTATGGCAAGGTTGCCCTTCATGTAGATGTAGCGTGGTACACACTCCATCTACACTAATACAAAAGCATCAGAGTATGACTGTGTGACCCATTATTGATAAAAGCATCTTCTAATAATGTGGATTTAGCAATTGAGATATATAATAGACAAACAATTCATCTTTGAGCATATTTACGAGGAAACTCAGGCCAAAATATTTAAGCATTAGGAGAGCATGCTATAGATGCATGACATTTAAAGGAAAGATGCAAGAGACTGGAAAATGGGGGCAGAATTAAATATATTTCAAATAAATTAGCTTTCATTAGTGTAAAAATTACCATTGAAGATACAAATGTAGGATACAGCAACTCCATGTGGTTTGTAAATGGTTTTTATTAGCAAAATAAGGGAGATGAGTCTACAAAGATTCTCCATCCGTGGAGAACATACACATACATTGACAGTTGTGGCAGTTTCTTTATATGAACCGATCCAGGACCGTATTTATCACTGGCCAAGCAGTACTGATCTAACAATCATAGACCAGGCTCCCGTGACCGTGTTAATTTCCATCCCCTGAATGAAAGGCTTCATGGATCCTCAAGCAGCGCCTCTACTCGCAAATTATCACCACACCAAGAACAGGATCCAAGAACAGTGTCTGAACCTTAAAACATTTCAGACCTCCTCCTCACCTTTACAACCATCTTTTCGGTGGTTCACTTTTTCTCTCCTTAACACCAAAAACTCCATATCTCTCCTCCGAATACATTAAAATATACATTAAAATGTGCCCAATCTGGTCTTTGTACTTTATACACGAGCGTATTATAAGCCCAGTGCCTCAACTAACCATTTTCCGAATGGTTGGGAAGAATGGATATTTTTGTACACCGTTTAAAAAGCAGACCCCACGGATCTTTGGAGTAAATGTAACAAAAAAAAAAAATCTCAGTATTGTACTGCGTGATGGGCCATTAAGCCTTCCACTGTCATGGCGGATTGGGGAGGGGGACGGGGGGTAGGGGGCTGTGGAGGCTACATGTTGGCCACCATGGAGACCCATGTACCTTTAGACCAGAGGGAAATCTTCCTCCTCCCGATAGCTCAGTGGTGTGCACATAGAAGATAGCAGGGACACTAACATATGAAAACAGTTTACCTCTTTATGTTTAGAACAATTCAGCAGGCAACAGAACAAGCATTGGGACTACGACCGCAGTAAAAAGGCATGCGAAGGCACAAGTACCAACAAACTGGACTCAAAAGTTGTACCCCTTTTCTTCCCTTGTGGTTGTAGGGAAGGAAGAAAAGAAGCAGTTCCACCAACAGCAAAGTTTCCTTTTCCAGAGACAGCGGCAGAAGGAACAGCGAAAACATGATCTCCTCCCTCCTCCTCAAAAATTACAAACAAAAATCTAAATGGAAAAGAAAATTTTTACAATGATACAAACATCCTACACAAATGCCATAACGCTAGTTCAAAATGTTCCAAGACAGAAACATAAATAAAGCTGTTAAAAGTGGCATTATAGTACAGCACTGGTCCGTGACTGATCCTCCCGACTCTTCTCATCTTCCCCGCCAAAGATGCACAAGAAACTGGCTCCACTGCCTGAGGACAGAAGAGGAGACGGAGAAACATGACGGAGGTGAGGGAGGAGCAGAGATGAGGTTTTGGAGAGCTCGACCGTGCTGCTATCGTTTCACAAACATCAACGGAGCAGGAAATGTATTTAAGCCTTTGATAAAAGAAGGCACTGATTCATTGATTAAATGATCCTTTTCATTACGACAGATTACACTGCGTCTTGTGGTCAACTCCAGCTATGCTCCTGCTTAATTCTGAATGCTTAAGCTCTGGAAACCATTTGAAGCCAATTTGTTAAAGACATTTGACGGAGACGAGCTAGAATACAGGCACACACACTTGGACCGGGATCCCTACGGGTTTCCCTACAACCTTGGCCGAGCTCTGGCTGTTAGAAGGATTAAGGAGGGATGACGACAAAGAGTTCCTTACCAAGAAAAAAGGTTTTCTCAGTTGTCATTGTTCTCAGAAGAGACCACAGTCTTTCAGGTTGTTCTTGATGATGACATCGGTGACGGCGTCAAAGACAAACTGCACATTCTTGGTGTCCGTTGCGCAGGTGAAGTGGGTGTAAATCTCCTTGGTGTCCTTCCTCTTGTTCAGGTCCTCAAACTGACACTGAATGTAGGCGGCCGCTTCCTCGTACGTGTTGGAGCCTGCAAAAGACGAGAAGAGGGAAGTGAAGGAGTCAGGAAGTCACTGAAATTGTATATTTGTATAGTTCGAGGGCTGAGTGACATGTCTGGGCTTCACCCTGAAAACAGGGAATTCTGATTGCTCCGTAAAAGAGGGGGATTGCTGATTGCTGGCTGTAGCTTTATATTGAGCAGACAGATTTGAGAAGGGCATCAAATAAGCAATAAAAAAAGTTAAAGCCTATTTCCTGAAATAATAAAATAATTTTAATTCATAAAAAAAATCCCAATTCCTTAATAATAAACACAAATTTGACTTCATAAGCAAACATTCGTCATTAGCAGGTTCTCGTGGTTTATTTGTACAGTAAATTCACATTTCCTGTAAAATCTTACCAGCGTATTCTGGGTAGCAGATGGTAAGAGGACTCTTCTTGATCTTCTCCTCAAACAGGTCCTTCTTGTTGAGGAAGAGGATGATGGAGGTGTCTGTGAACCACTTGTTGTTGCAGATGCTGTCGAACAGCTTCATACTCTCGTGCATTCGGTTCTAAAAGGGAGGAAAAGGAAGACGATGTTGACCATTGTGCTCTCCTCGGATCACTGGTCCTTTATTTCTGCTCCTCTGACTCATCACGATTCCAGTGAACAGAGCCGACGTTCCCCGCGGTGTACGAACACAGCGTCTGCTATTATGTGCTTCCACGAGTCAGCGGCTGAAGCACTCACCATTTCCTCGTCCTCAGCCAGCACCAGGTCGTAGTCACTGAGGGCCACGCAGAAGATGATGGCGGTCACGCCCTCAAAGCAGTGGATCCACTTCTTCCTCTCGGACCGCTGACCGCCAACGTCGAACATTCTGGGGGGAGGAAACAAGTAAACATGTTCCTCAGAGTACAAACATTTTTGTCTTTTGTTGATCTGAAAACCATTTTGACAAAATGTTAGCAGTGCAGAGAATACTCAAGTGTCAAACATGTAATAGAAGAGGGAAAACAGTTCAGACCGTTGTGAAAAAGGTACAGATGTGGGGCATTTTGTTGCTTGCTTTAAAGTGTTGAATGGAGGGCCATTCTGACCAACTGCACACCACTCTACAAGTCAGACATGACGTAAATATCTTCATACATTTCACGCATTATTCAAGGACAATTTGCATCACTGTATTAAAGAATCACATAAAAAATGCATTCGGCTGTGGCGCATAAAGAGGACCAACAAAGCCTCATTTAGCTCCTGTGATAGCTCCGACTGGTCTGCTAAACTGCAACGGCTGCTTCGGAAAATACTATGGTTTTAAAGGCAGGATTGATGGAGGGAGTGTAAAAAAACAACAACTATTAAATATATAATTAGTGCTCAAATAGAAGAAGTAAACACATTTAGCTTGAAAGACAGACATCCTGGCTTGGCAGGTCAGTCCCCTTTCATTCTGTTTACCGTCACATAAAGTTAGTCATTAAACTGCTGGAACCATGAAGAAGAAATACTGCTTTTGATATGGCGGGTTAGCCGCTGCCGTGTAATAACTACATTACACGCAGCAATGGCCGCCTTACAGAAGTGATGTAATGTGTTGTAATATACAACAGTGACAGTAATGGTGTGTCATCATGACTGTTTAAGCTGCTGTGCTGAAATTGCACAGGAAAAAAACGGAGTAAACACAGAAACATTAGCACAGGGGCTCGTATAGCATTTTTCAAGGAGTATATTCCTAACCTTGAAAACATAAACTTTCAAGACTCTGTAGGTTTATGGGCGATATAACATGGTATTTTCTCTCTTCTGTTTTGTTTCAGTAACACTGGCATCAGCTACCAGACTTCTGCTATCATGATATCATCAGGCCTGCTTCCCCACTTCCTGTCTGTGTTTTTCTTTAAACAGAGGGCCACAGTTATCGCTGATGAGCACAATGCCCTCACATACTGTGTCACAACGTCCAGCAGTACAGAGGGAATTTCTATGGGTGTGAGTCAGTAACAGGAAGGAAAGCTAATTAAGCAATGGTGTAAAACACTTTCAGTCTGAGCCAGTTGTTACAGTGAAGAAATTCTCACTTGAAGTGCAGGTCCTTGAATGTGAAGTGCGTCTCCACAATGCCTGTGGTTTTGACACGGGTCCTCAGGACATCCTGCTGAGTTGGGATGTAGGTGGCCTGGGATATCCTGTCCAAATCGTTCAAATAGCTGAGAGAAGGACACAAAGACAAGGACAAAGAGGGGCGGGTAAATGAAAACAGCAGAGAGAAAACGGAGGGGAAAGAAGAAAGGGGAGTGAGAAAGACAGCAGGAGGGGAAAAAGTGTGAGAAAATGTGTCAGAAGTATCAAGGTCAAGTGTGTAGCAAACATTCTCAGTGAAAAACCAGGTTGTATTCCATATTTCAGACGCGAAAAACTATTGGTCTTGATTCAGACTTCCTGTATGAAACTGTTCTTTGCACAGCGTCATCTTGCAAGAAATTTTCAGTTTCAGTAAAATCGAGTTTCTCCCAAAGTTAGGGGAAGATAAAAAGCACAACACACAGTGAGGTTACAAGATAATATACAAAATCTGCGTGTGGTAAATTTAGACACGTGGCTCAGTGGTTAGAGCGGTTGCCTCGCAGTAAGCCAGTCCTGGGGTTGAACCTGAGCCATGGTATTTTCTGTGGGGAGTGTGCATTGTTTTCCTTTGTCTGGTGGATTCCCTCTGGATAAGCAGCTGAATTGGAAACTCCCTACGTGCTAGTGTGAATATGTCGGTCTCCGTTAGTCCTGTAATGGACTAGCCATCTGTCCAGGGTGCTGTCCCACATTGTTGCCAAATACCTGCCGGGACAGGTTCTAGTGTTCTCACGCTCGGGAATATAGGTAAAGAGAATTAAATGTCCAACTGTAAATATTTCCCTTCACATGTGCCTAAAGTATGTTAGTGTATTTCATTATTTATCTATTTTGAAATCATGGCAAATTTAAAACGCACCATGTGCTTAAATGTCTACAATGGGACAGCAGAAACATCTTCCACACTAGGTGTAGGTACATCACATGGATGAACATGTACATGACCAGTCTCATCCGCAGATGGTGGCACTGCAGCAACCATTTCTTCTTTTTCTGAACAAACTTAATTTGAATTGTTTCAGATGTAACTCTACGACAATGGATTCTGAACAAATTACATTAAAATATTAAATTAAAACCTTCATGTCACCTTTTTAATTCCCTGACTATTTTGCTGCTTGCAGCTTTATTATTTGGATACCATTTGTTGTCATTGTACAGCACATATGCTGTAGAATGTCTCACATAAACCTACACACTCTGGGTGTATTTTAAGCTAATACCTCAAGGTTACTGCTGATAAATTACAAGGCAAAGATAAAAGTGACCTCTAGTTGCTAGCTGACAAACACATGTAATCGCCACTTCACGCAAACAAGCTTTTTGTTTGTCTTCCAAGGTATTAAGTGAAGTAAAAAAGGTTTAGTAACGGTGTTTCCTACTCGTGAAAAGCCCCTGGACAACAGGATTACAGGAACCAATTAGAAAATGGCCAACAACTGCAGCTCCCTCGGCCCGCGCCGGTGTTTGTTCTGCGGCAGCAAAACAAGGCAAATGGCCTTTCTCCCAACAACACACAGGAGCTGCCTTGTGATGATATAATTTGCTTCAATGCCAAAGGCTCTTGCACAATATATAAAAGATTCAGGCTGGTCGAGAAAATAATGGAACAGTTGAGCTTTTCTCTGTGTGTGTGTAATTTGTTTTTTCCCCCACTTCTCTTTTGAGCGTGTGGCAAATGTTCCTGTGCTGAGGTGTGAGGGCAAAGATTAAATAGTATTTGCAGCCACTGCTCTTCAGGCTTGCTGCAGGGCAAATATTGACAGAGTAAAAGTCCAGACAGATGCATTGTACTGTGGCTTTCTGCTCTCTGAGCGCGGTTGAAGGCTGGGACAACTTGCATTTCATCATTTGGGAGTCATCGGACATGAAAGTCACTAAAAGTTGTTGACAGAAATTGGTGTGTGTCTTTTCACTGGATGACTCACAGTTTTGGCAAATCCTACAACTGTTACCTCGGGTGTTTGTGCGCGTTTGCGTGTTTGTGACTCACTATGCTGCCGAGTCGTTGAGCTGGTACTCGCGGGAGCGGCTGAAGCAGGCCTGAACACCTCCGTCCTTCCACAGCCGCTTAATGACGCCGGCCAGCTCTCCCGTCATGAAGCCTTCCTCCGCTGAGCCGGCCAGCACAAACAGCTGCCGCGCATCGTCCTGGGAGACGAGCCGCGTTGATGTCAGTGTCATAAATCAACCATCAAAGTTGTTAAGCCACCATTATAATTGACATTAACCTGCTACCAAGCTGAAAGGCCAGTCACAGGGTTATAAGGAGATTTCTGAGACAGCTGCTGATCAAATTACCAAAATAATTTGTTCCATTTCTTTGTCTTGTGTATACATGAATGCAAGCAGGGACAATTCTCACTTGCCGTTTCCACATAGAATCAGACGTTGAACCGGAGCAGATCGATCAGTCTCTCTGCCATATTCACAGCTGATCAGTAAACAGTGGAATATTAAGGTAAACAGCTAATGCTACAATGCTGCAGGTACACAGTTATTCTTCATCTGGGCGTCTGCCGGTCTGACTCCAAAAGATGAATGAGTTTCAACTTTTTCCCCGCAGGCCGTGTGTGTTTTTTTGCAGCACGCCCTGCGGCCTGCACCGCTGACGCCTGAACACAGTACCCCGGCTCAAATGAATGGGAAAATCTGCTTCTCCGCCAGGGTGCCTGATTCTATGTGAATTCCGCCTTAGACATGCAAAAAACATTGCAAAACATCACGTCACCGAATTTGACTTGATTTTAAATAAAAGATCTCTGGAATCATGAGCAAAGACCACTTTCCCAAGAGCATTTGGTGGCAGAGTATTCAAATGTTAGTACCTGCTTGTTTCCAACACCACAAACTCAATTCAGACTATAAACCGACAAATTACACTCGTCTATCTCTCTCTCTCACTCACAGCTCTTGCGGCATCGCCAAAGTCGATCTTGAGGCGCCCCATGGCTCTGATGATGGCGATGATGGACTGGATGGTGTTGCTGTAGACCACAGCCTTGTACTGCTTACATTCCTCTTCTGAGTAGCCTGCCTCATGGATGATCCTGCAGAAAAAGGGGGATAAATGCGATCAGCAGACGCGCCATTTTCCAGCACTGCAAAAAATTGCCTGATCTGGAAACAAATGACAGTGACCAAATGTTGCCATCAGGCCAAAAACTTCATGACGACTTCTGCCCACTGAATGACATCTCCTCTTTTTCAGCTTTCTTAGAAATGATTTATTTTCCTCCTCAGCTCTTATTAAACCTCACATGTTCATTGTAACGTCTGCAGATATATTGTCAGAACACAATGGCCCTGACCTCATTTCTGGCTGCTTAAATCACGGTCAGAGAACAGCTTTTTCTATGGTTGTAAGTTACGCTGGATAAAAGCCTCGGCTGAATGCAAACAATGTACAGTTATTATCTTGGCTGGCATTATTCTATATTTTTGTCATCGTCAACAAAACCATCTTCGCTACCCTATCAGAAGCTTTCAGCCCCAAGCCAATTTGTTCCTACTGAAGATGTGAATTCTACTGATATATTGTTTGATTTTAAAAAAGACCTTTACAATTATAAACTATAAAACAGCTGGGCACTAGTTTTTTACAAAACGTTACACAAGAAGGAGTAGATATTACAATTGTTGGGGACTATTTTCAGCTCTGGATGTGGTGTGCTGGTGAGTATTTATGGCAGCAGATCGGTGAATGTGGGAAGGACTCAAAATAAAACTTTAGTGCCCATATTCATTATAATGAAGGAACATGTCACCCAGTGCGGCTCAGGGATGTGTTTTTATTCAGGGTTTTTTGGACACAAATGTGTGGCAGGTCTGTGGCGCAGAGGAGAAAGCTATATTAGGCTTTTGACTACACAAATAATACTTGTTTGTAGGGCTGCTACTGTATTAAAAAATATTTCATTAATTTCATTAACCTTTTCAAATTAATAAGCAATTGTTTGGTCTACAAAATGTCAGAAAATGGATAAAAATGTCCTAAAAGCACAAGGTGATATTTTCAAATAGCTTTGTTTGACTAACAGTTTAAAACCCTGTAAAGTTCAATTTACAACCACAACACACAAAGAAAAGCAGCAAATCCTCACAACCAAGAAGCTGGAAACGGAGAATGTTTGGCATATTAGCTAGAAAAACTTGTTTAGATGGTTAATTAATTAAAAATCGTTGTGGATTCATTTTGATCAACTATTGATTGTTTGAAGTGTTTCAGCTCCACTCGTTAGTCCGATCACTTTATTGTTGGTTTGGTCTTTTCATGGAATTTGGTCATAATAAGAAAGACATAGGATATTGCTACTCTTATATTTTCTTTATAACAAAAAGTGCATGAAGCAACTTTCACCAGCTAACAACGTGTAAATGTGACAGCTGTATTATGCCACAATAACTACATACTGTAACATAAATCACTTCCTGGCTGATACCGTACCATGGCATCTCTCTGCTTCCAGTGGATTTATGACTGTTTATTGTGAGTAAAAGAACATTTCAACAGGAACAGTATCGTCACTGCTCTGCACACGGCTTAAAAATTGAAAAATGCTGCACATCTGATGCGCGTACGTGCGCTGATTGATGAGATTAGGAAAAATGTAATTCATATGCAGGACACACACATCATGTGGATGAGGTATAGGCACACTCTACATCAGTTTATTCTGCTGGGTTGTCTTCATGATCCATTATGCATGGTACCTGTTTTGTAGTGCAATTCACAGGCCATAATATTACCCAGAGAGACGCTGTAAAAGCATGACTGGTCTTTGACACTGTTTGTGTAGTGGAAAATGCCATTATCAATGCCATTATGCATATCTGATGAGAGAACTGACTGTTGATACAATGGAAGAAGAAAAACATTTGTTTTCATTGTTTAGCGTGCAGAATGATGCAACAGCAGCAAAATAAACTCACTTCATCTGCTTGACAATTGTACTTTTTCCCGATTCACCAGCACCTGGAAAACAGAAAAGAAAACGAGGTTTATCAGAGAGTGTAAATATTTCAAGAGGTTAATGTTGCCTGTAACAAGCCAGATACATTTTACCAACTCTCCTCCTTTATCTATTTTTTATAAAGCACGTTTTTATACAATGATCTGATGCGGTCAAAGGACATGATGGGGGACCATGAAATTGAAACATGCATAACCACCTCAACCAGAGGAGAACTGAGAAACTGAGTGTGTGTGTGTGTGTGTGAGACTTGAGGTTCATGTATGACTGATGTATGATTGAGTGTTCAAATTCAAACTTTAAACCTGTGATTTTGGCCCCTGCCCAGGCAGTTCCAGACAAATATACTAATTACTTTGCTTGCTAAGCTTCCTTTAGTGTAGTGTTGCTGAATCCGACATTAGCAAAAACTTTGCATCATCGAGGCTCTTGGCCTTAACGTGGCCCCAACTGACAGTGCTGTGAAGTGCCGAGGAACATGGCGTCACTGTCGACAAATGTCTCTGGTGACTAATTAGATTGACGGCATTGTAGTATTTGAGACATCCTTCAGACAGCGCTGCGATGAAAAGGGCGGGCGTGGGAGGGAGAGACGGGGCAAGCATGAAGGGAATCAGACTGCCGCCGCGGCTTTTGCTTTGCAGATCTCTCAAACGTCACAGTGCCATGGCAACTGCTCTTGTTATATCCAGGACATCTCTAGTGTGAGGCCACGGTCACCTGAGGAGTCTTTTATGGCTGCGAGCGGCTTCCACAGAGACCATTATGTATTATGCATCTGCTGCTCTTTTTCCTCTACTGTACTTGATGTCCCCATAACCAGTCACTTGCAAATGCCTTTTTATTTAACCAATCAAAGCCATCTGTGATGTCCTCCTAAACCACAGTCATCAGACTCTTGTCCGCTCATGGGTATTATCATAAACTACATTAGATCTACTAATGTGCACTCAACGTCCTCACTTTACAGCAGCAAAGACTTGGTTATAGAGGCGCAATTGGCCAGTTGTCACTGACGTAATGCTCCTCTGACACTAGGGAAGATTTTTCAAGCCACTTGAGAGTGACTATTCCCCGAGTAAACACCCCCCAGCTTCTCTCTCAGCTCTAGAAACAGAATAAGGGGAAGTGGAATCATGCCATGAAAATGTACCACTATGCGTTACCTCGTGATACTGTCAGCAGAGACAAGATGGTTTGTTCTTGCATAATCAATCATCTGCCTAATCTAGTTCCACTTTGCTTTCAATTGCAAAAACAAATAGACACATTTTCGACACTTGTAGTTATCCCTGCTTCATGCTGTAAGCAACAGCTCTCCCTGAGCATTTCCTACATAAATAATGTTAAGATAAAATGAATATATGAAATAATAATAATATATATATATATATATATGGATCCGACTCCTACATTACTACAAACTTTCCCTCAGCATTAACTGCATGCCGATAGTACAGCCCTGGCACTTCACCTTCGGTATAATTGGAACAGATTCACCTGAGGACACATAATTTTAATTATGTGCCACACTCGGGTGCCGAAGTGCCCTGGAGGGCGGTGACAGTGCAGTGGCAGCTCCCTGTGCTCAGAGGCCAAACACTGGCTGGGTGAATTCCCGTGGGGCACACACACACACACAAACACACACACACACGCACGCACGCACGCACGCACGCACACACACACGCTACTCGACAAGGCACGACCGGCCGGTGAGCTGGCGCAGCTTCACCGCTCGGCTTGCCCAACAGCCATTTTCACAACGCCACAGACACTTCACATACCGACGTGGTGGCTCTCATGTGGGACGCACCGACGTTCACTTCAGGCGGGCTATGAAGTGAAATTCAAAGTAGCCTCCATATGAAAGGAAACTGCCAGTAATGTGACATCTTAGTGGTTTCTGTGCCTTTTTCTTGGGCTTTGTTTGCAAAACAAAAGTGAGCTTTATTAAAAGGGCTGTTATAAGCAGAAAATACAAAGACCTCACACCTGGAGCTGCAGTCATTAGTCTAATCAGCAGAAAATGAATCTGCAACTATAGTGATAACTGATTTTCAGTCATTTATCTAGTGAAATAGCCACACAACATTTCCATTTCCAACATTTGCTGCTTTTCACAATTTTATATCACTGTCAACTGAATATTGTTGGGTTTTTGACTGTTGGTTGAAAAAAACAACAATCAAAAGATGTCAGCTCTGACTTTTGTTATGAGCATTTATGTTTCATAGAGCAAATGGCTGTGAAATCGAGAAAACAACCAACAAATGATAATGACAATGATAAAGTGGTGCATCACGAGGATGAGAAATTCTTGGATATTGTGATCACAAAGATTAAATAAACCGTGACGTTTGATGAATCGTGGGAATTTACTGTGATTGTGAAAATGTTGTGACAGAGTTCACAGAAGTTGAAACCAGCAGCACAATCGCTATGGTAATATAAGCCGGCCTACTAATTCTAAGTATTCCTGTGGTTAAAATTGCACAAATACCATAAATTTTGCATCTAAGTCTACATTATAATCAATGAGAATGTTGATGAAAGTGACTTGGCTCTGGCCTCTTAACACCAGGGATATCATTACAGTGTGGTACTTGTCAAAGCCTCTAGGCTTTAGGAATACAAAACACAGGGGCGTCCTGACACACACACACACACACACACACACACACACACACACACAGAGTGAGAGACAGAGAGAGAGAGAGACAGAGAGACAGAGAGAGAGACTTCTAAGGGTTACCATAGCACCCAAGGCCTGACCTATCGGCCCTCATGCCGAGTCATGTTACACACCCACAGCTTTGAGAGGCCCACCTCAAAACAGCTCCAGAGTCAAAACCACTGGAGCAGCTGGTTTCTGTTTCTAGCAGTTCAAACTATTTTAGGAATATCCAAGCTAACCCTTGCAGAGAAAACCTAGGTTTTTTCCCCCCCTCTTCTTCCACAGAGAACAGAGCCGTTTCTATCTACCAACCGCAAACACATCTTTCCTCACGGAGCTCCCCCTGGTTGATCTTCCACTGAGTACGGAGGCAGCGAGGAATGTTTTATAACACTGGCAGTATGGAGACGAATGTGATTAAAATGGCCACCGTGCCTGGGCCTTCTCCATTTACAGATTAACCATTTGTCGCTTCTCATTCTCTTGGAGGACTCGCAATGTGTCCTTGCGTGTCAACCCAAGTTAGTATATACGTCTCTTTTTCAGGCTCCTTGTTCACTACAATCCACGCTGGCTTTTAGAGTCAAATCGACGGCAGGAAGACGCGTTTGTGTGGGTCAGGAGGTCTATGGGGGCCAGGCTGCCGGCCCAGCACGTCCACTTTTAGATGAGCAGTCCAAGGACCTGAGCAGAGCTTATGAAACTAACCACATTAGTGATACCACATTAGCAGCATGAGCCCAACACCCCCCATTTTCCCACTCTTCCGTCATATACATTCCTCTTCCTCTTTTACGTCTCCGTCTCCTACAGTCATTTTCCCGTTATGATTTATTGTTCCTCTCACTTACTATCCAGTTCCTCTCCCCCCTCCCTCTGAGGGGATTTAAGAATGAGTCACTCATGAAGGATTCCAGGAGCCTCCGAGCAGCGCTACCCACCAGGGGAAATGACCGCAGGCTTCGTCCTGCCAACGAGCAGATCGATGGCTAAAAGATTATTTCCCACACACGCTGGCACAGACTGAACGATCGACGGAGACGTCCAATGATGCTTACAGCGATAGAGGAATGTGAGCAATTGATTCACTTTGATCGTCTGCGTTTCTTGTGAGGGGTCCCTCGTCTCTTAAGATGAGCGACACGGTCATGCTGCATGTTTGGCAACGCTGGTTACATAATTAAAAACAATATATGTAAAACATTAAAGAGAGAACAATGACAAAAATTTGGCAAAGGTTGAGGATTATTATTAAAATCTTCCCACAGTTGCACGACAGCTATAGAAAGAATAATTAGGCAGAGGAGATTGTAATCTATTTCTGCATGTAGATATGAATAGCAGGATAATTGGGTCCTGGAGATGATGGGAATTGAAATAAGCGCCAAATAAAGACTAAGAGCTAAATGAGAAAGATGTTCAGTTTTCCTGGGGGGGGGGGGAAAGATGAGATTCCCTCTGTCTAAAAAAGACACCTGAGCCTCCCAGCTGGTTAGTGCGCACACAGACTCGCAAAGATTCTAATCATTTTTCATGCAAATTGAGTTTTTTTTTACGTCAACGTAATGATTTCATGACAATCTTGGGAAGATGAGCCTGTGATTAACATTTGGGGTGTTGCCTAAGAATTCACCAAATCACCAGAGGTTTGCTGTGTGCACAAATATCTCCACATTTGGTAGGGGTCACCTCCACGTGATATACAAAAGACTTTCTTCTAGTGGCATAAAACACATCTCTACAGCCCTGCCTGCCTTTTACTACCAAGACACATGTTTTGTTGACTTTTTATCTTTGCTGACAGGGTGCGTTTAGAGGAAAGTGTATTTCAGAATTGCTTGCGAATCAACAACTCCAAACAGCATCTTTTCAGTGACTGTTTATCCACAAGGTAAACAACTCTAACTCCAACCTCAGGACCCCCTCCCCCCCCCGCTTCTCTTCAGCGGATCTTCTTCATTTTTAATGCTTCAGTCATTAGCGGCGTTCTCATCTTACGGCTCCTCTTCTCCTTTCTCCTGGTGTCACTTCGGGCAGTAACCTGAAGAGGCTATCACGCTGAATGGGTCAAACACAAATGGCAGGAAACCGTGCCAGCGCAGCCGCGCGTGGGGGCCACACGACCTGGCACACAACGATCACGACAAAAACAGCTATTCTGAGCCACTCCAAAACCTGGGAATGGCTACGTTAACTGTCGGAGCGACGCCTGATAGATAGAAACTCATATTCCACCCTGCAGCAGCATAGCAGAAACTTGCCCGAACTTGCTCGCCTTTAATCAGCAAGTCCCATCTGGCCTCCAAGCACCTGAGCAATGTGGTCTACATTTTTAGCTAGAAAATATGTTCAACGACACAAACACCACATTAAATAGCTTACGTAGCCCAAGATGTTGCTCATCTTGCTCCGGTTCACAAATGTGTTCAAAAAAGCCACTAACAGCTCAGGTGTTTGCCTGATCCTGGTACTGGCCTCAGACGTTGTGTGCTGGTAACCCACATGCCATGTGTGTGCATGTCAACATTTCCCAAAGCTAGGTGGGGTGGGTATTGATGGAGAAGTTTTCCGCTCACGGCTTCAATTTACAAGGATAACAGTGTTTCTCCACATGTAAGTAATGCCATTCATTTACACATGGCCGGCTCCTAAATGCAGGCAGCTCACATAATTGTGCGTACAGGAGCGTGACGTGATAAAACACGTGTAATGAGTTCTTGATACGTCCTCGTGGTCAGTTTTAAAACTGGCTATATCAATTTACCAAAATAACAGCATGGTGGGTTTTTTAGGCACTGCTCAAACACGAGGAGAAAGTTTTGTACACAGAGGTCAGTCAAAACTGGTCATCGCTGAGGGATCTCTACATCAGCATGTCGTGTCATACCACTGCATGGTTATTTAAGTTAATCAATGTCAATTTAGTTTAAATGGCTGCTATTTTAAATTGCATGTTTATGAGGCTTCTAACTAAATTACACTTCATTTGTGCAACTTCATTATTGTAATTGCCTGCATTCGTTGAGCAAGATGCTTGTCCTATTCAGACACGTCTGTATTTGATCTTATTCTTGAACTTGAGGTGAGATCAAGACAAGGTATTAAGGTAAAAACACAGGAAATCTGTAGATAATACTACTAGGGGGGGGAGAACAAAACCCCTTCATCCTTTAACTTTGATTTTACAAACAGGGGTTGGGGGACCATTCAAATATCCTAAAATGACTGGACTGGACAAAGTTTTCAGACTCGTTCAGTCAGGCCTGGGCCCCTAATGAGCCACAGGCCTATTTTCACTGCATTGCACTGGACCAGGCGAGAGGAAAGGTGCCATTGTTGTAAGGATTTAGTCGGTACAAATGGTCTACAGGGGCGGCTGAGTGGATCCAATTCCAACAGGAGGGGGGAAGAGAAAGAAAGAAAAACTTGCAATGTATGTAATTCTGACAACAACATTTGAATAAAACTGATAACCCCCCCCCCCCTCCCCCAATTAAAAACAATTTGTAATGTAATTGACATTTTGGCGGACAACGTGTAGCACTTTTTTGTTTTCCGTTGGGAAATAACGCTATGTTGAATTTAGTGACCAGTTGACAGTGGACGGTTAACTCAAGCTAGCGAGGAGGGGGGAGTATGCTAACGACGCGGAATTGAAACTCCGTAACACTTCATAACTGACACCACCTAAGACTGACCATTTACCCCCAAAATTAATTAATTAACCAACACTAATGTGGTTTTCATGGTTGTCCTCCTCCCCCTTTCCCTCTCCCCTCGTAGCCAACACTAGTGTAGGCGAACACACGGCGAAGTTCATCCACCGCCCGAGTTCTCCTCCTTCCTTACCGAGCAGCAGCAGCTTGACCTCCCTGGCTGCCTTCTCCCCGTCGTCCCGCAGGTTCCTGTCGATCATTTTACTGCGCTCCACCGCCGCCTTGTCCTCTGTGCTCAGTGTGCATCCCATTCTCGACTGTGTTCTTCAGACCCAGGTGGTGTAAAAAAAAAAAAAAAAATTCTAAAACACCATATGTGCCCACATTAAATGGTTAAAACTGCCTTCGCCCCGCACACACGCCCTTTTTTTTAATGACAGGCAATCGATCTATTCGGGGGCAACAAAAAAAGGGAAGCGATTAGACTTTTCAAAAATAGTGTGTCGTTTCTTTTGTCCGCTGAAATATTATCGGGTTAAAATCCGTCTTGCATTCGAGGGAAAGCTATTTAGACAGCGAAACAATTCCTTGGTGATGTCTCTTCCACCCGTTTGCCTCCATTCGTTGCGGCGGCGACTGCCAGTGTTGTACGCACGGATACGACTGTCGAGAACGGCGCGGTGTGTTCTGTTCCGCAAGCAGCGACAACAACCGTACTTCCGGTCGGGGCCTTCACAATAAAGGTGTCACGTCCGCAAGCACTAAAATAAAACAGAAAAAAAGACACATTTGCAAACATTCTCTGCAATATTTTCTGTGGTAGGTCTAATAACTGTTCCATATTATACTATACTTTACTATATATTAACTCAAAGCCAGTTCCACTTGAAAAATAGAGAAAATGTTTGAACCTCATCAAATAAGAAATATTTGACAGTTAATGCACATAAATACCCATGCAGACAGGTTGTTTAGCAGTGACATTTAGACAATACAGTGGTTCGAAAACAAAAAAAATCACAGGAGGTCGCCGGTGCCAATGTGACATTTTAATACCATAATTACTCAAAATGAGGAATCCTGGTTGTACGGTGGTTGAGACGCATACCATATACTGTAACTAACGTATCTTAAAATGTCCCACCTGTAAAGTATAGCTGACTTTGACAACCTGGTATTTAATAATCAATCAAAATGTTTGACTACCTCTGAAGTGCAGGCCTGCATGAGTACTTTACATAATGAAATCAGTTTATGTATTTATAATCAAGGATGAATTGTTAGAGTGCTTTCGGTGGCTGATTTTCAGTCTATTGTTTGTAGTTCTTACGGGTAAAATAAAGGTCACACATTCATGTATTTCACCAGTTTTCTTATATCAAACATGAAATCGAGCTGTCATTTAATGTGTGTGGCCAACACCAAACCGTTGAACACATTATTCTAACGCCTTTATTTTGAAGGTAGACGCCCAAACCGGAAACTCTTTGACAGTGGAACGCAGTCAAACCCTCACACCCATAACTTTACTCACTGCTGCTCAGATAAAAGATCACATTATGGACTATATTATGTGACTTATATTTTGATATATATATATATATACATTTATTTTTTTGCCCTGTGAATATCAATAACAATAACATTTTTCTTAAAGAGATATATCACATATATTCCCAGTATTATACATATATATTAGAACTTTTCTGATCATATTGATTGCATGATTACCTGTTTAGGCTATACTAACTGTGTAGCCTACATTTCTAGCATGTGTTATTCCCATGGGAACCAAACCTCTAAGCATAGCAGTGTTAATCCCATCCCCTTTCCCAATCAGCCGTACATGTCCATTGTTTGTGGTTTAAATAATTTAGCCCGTCTTCAAAGTCAACAGTCAGTCTAAAGGTTGGTGGTGTTCACTTCAAAGTTTTCCACACAAACAGTGTAAACAGCCCTGCCTTTCCATGCAGTTTTCATTTCAAATGTGGATTTTTGGGAGTACATGCAGATTTGTGGTGTTGACCTTTCCATTCTAATCCTATGCTGGCTGGAGGGTTCCCTCTTTGTCATCCAGGCCCTCTCAATCACTCACACCCACACTGATCTGGTTGTGTAGGGGTGACAGAAACATGCAGTAAGATATTCCTGCAGTTTCAGAACACTTCTATTGCTTTTTTGTATCTTCAAATGTTGCTTGTTGTTTTCTTGCAACACCCCACCAGAAGTGCATCATCAGATTTCAAAAACCATTGCATAATATGTCAAAACATGACTTTTTAGGAAATGCATGCCTTTCCATTTTATGAGCTTGTACTGTAAGATTTGTCCAAGTTAGTTTTAAATAAATGTAAGAGAAAATCACAAGCAATGTTTTGATCATTCATATTTACCATTAATGATGAGTTATCAATTATTTCACAACTCAGCTCTTAGGCCATGACAAAAGGAGAGAAATGCACGGGGATGTAGCGGGAAGAACAAACAATCATATTTATTTACAGACATTGCAACAGAATGCAATGTCTGGAAATGGAATAGCCAGTAGATCAATCAGTAGATTGTGTGAACGTATAGTGTTGTATGGTGTAAAATCAACAATTAAACCCAAATCATACAAAAGAAAGAATGTGGTGCAAGGGAGAGAGCCAGTGGTGGAGTGAGAGAGAGGCATTCTGGATGGACTGGCCAGGTGCACCAAGTTGCACTAATATTAACTTTGCCTACCACGAACTGAAGGGAGACACAAAACACAAGCAGCAGCCCCGGGCCAGACAAAACCTGCCTACAGGCCATGGGCCACCACAGATATTACCACATCAGCTGACAAAGAAACAGAAAGGCTCTAGGCCTATTTGCTCAAACAAACTGAAATCCCATCTGCATGTTGAAGTTGTACATGCAAGGTCAACAATAAAGTCAGTCAGGTGAGATTCAAACAGTTTCGACAAGAATGTTTGTTTGAATAGAGAGAGACAGGTCAGACTCAGTGGGAGGAACCACAAAGGCAGGAGTAGGCCTTCTGTCTCACTGAAACATGCAGTGAGAGGTGAAATAATGGGGGTGCTGCCCTCCAGTGGTGATAATATGTACCTCCTCAGTGCTGTAGAGAAGTATACATTACATTACATTTAGGCATTTAGCAGACGCTTTTATCCAAAGCGACTTCCAAATAAGAGCTTTACATAAAGTGCATAGAATCATGGACGAAAACAACAAGATGTCGTATCAAAT
>JAVQJD010069709.1:0-17697 GCA_036023655.1 Nannoperca australis
CCCAAATTTAATTTCCGTTTGTTAAAATAAACCCGTTCCGTATCCCCCCCCCCCCCCCCCACACACACACACACACACACACACACACAGGAAGAGATATAAAAGGGCAAGGATGCCAATAATGCAGATTGACCACTTAATCCCCACTGGTCCGTTTGTCACCAGGCAACAGAGGTGGCCAGAGATCAATACACCTATTACCTGATATAAGAGGAGAGAGTCAGAGGGGTGTAGGTAGAGTGTGAAGGAGAGAGATGCCCAAGGCCAACACGGTGTATCTCATATCAAGACAATATCCCTTGTGGCTTTCTGACTGCTGTCCATATACAAAATATGATGAGGGATAGAAAAGAGAGGGAATAAGGATGGAGGCGAACACTGGTAGAGACAAGAAAGAAATACAGACAAACAAAAATGTGCAGTGCCAGATAGCATGAAGATAGCTATCCAAGCTATTTTGTATGCAATGCAAACAGATTGCTTGTGAAAAACCCATTTTAAACACCTTTTGCCCAGTGATGTGAATTCTATGGAAAATCTTATACTGTAAGAGCATTTTAGTCATGAAGAAATGATTTTGCAAATTTTGTTTCAGAAATCGGCATCAGGATTGATTGAAGTCTAGTTCCCATTGTATTGATGCTATTGGTAGACTTTTGTTGAATTCAAATATTATTCTCCATATTTTTTATGTTACATAAATTTGCAAATGAATTAACTTTGCCTCAAAATTTTGCCATATTTTATCCATTTACTGCTACTTATCTGGGCCTCTCCTGGAGCCAGCCCCTCGAAGGAGGGGTTAGCTGAGCATGTCCCTACGGGACCCACTAAGGCATAGCCCTAAAAGACAACATGGGATTTCCACTATATGAACTCACTGTCCAGAAGAAATATGGTAAGGGGTTGTTGCAGCCAGGAAGTAGGTGAGAGCAGAGGCGTTGGCATGCTGATTCCATGTTATGGAAACTGTCCCAAACTGCATGTCATGTCAATTGAACATAAAAACAATAGTCTATGCATTAACTATAGAGGTAGAGCTGGGAGTCAATTGGCTTGGTTTGGCATACAGACCAGAGACAAGGGGAAACAGGGAACACTCCAAAGACCAAAAATATGTATAAGAAAAACAGGTAGATTTTGTGTTTGTGCACAGATTCATCAAACGAGATATAACATGTTAATTGGTCAGCTTTGTGATTTGAAGATTTCACAGCATACTGAAGCCCCACTATGATTAGTGTACAGCGCCATTTCTACCACAAGCCGAGTGTAGACCAGGTAAACACACAGACTGCAATATAAATGTGGACTGGGGCTGTGAGTGATGTTAGTAGCAGAAAATTGGATCTCATACAGATTTATGCCAAACTGGAACAGTGACTTCACTCTCTTCTGCAGATAAAATGGGGTGTCAGCTGCATGGCCTGTGTCTTTAGGAGAGGCAGGACAGAAAGGCTTGATGGTGCCTGTTGTTTATGATATTATAAGTAAGAAACATCCCTCTAAAACATACGTCACGTAGACAAGCAGGCAGGGGGATGGAAAGCACTGTAGCAAGCCAATTTGCATTCATTGTTATTTTATTAGTGTCAGCTCTCTGCATCCTCAAACACACAAACAAATACACAGAGTGCAGGGTTTCACATATATACTGTAAATACAGCACAGTCAACTACAATACATTACACATTTCAGATTATGGAAGACATGAGGCAAGGACAAAGAAAGAATAAAAGTGACAATACAGGGATAACCAGAAAAGCTGAGAGAGGATATGCCTTTCCAGTCTATCTACCACCTTATCCTCCCCCCTCTTCAGTTCCTGTCCCATTATGACAGTGGAGAGGAACTGAGAAAAGGATGTGTATACAGAGCAGGAAAAACGAGGAAGCAGATGAGAAAGGAGAGAAAAGGAGGGAGGTGAGAAAAGAAACTAGGGGTTTACAAGAGAAAACTACTCTCATTTCCACTCCTGCCGCCCTGATCACACTCTGCCTCTTTCTGTCTCACAGTGAGTCATACACTGCATTGGAGAGATTCCTCGTGATCAATCTCAGATCACAAATGATGACAGGTACATGCTAACAGTAAACAAGTCCACTGTCTTACAGGGACATGAAATGAGACTGGGAGCAATTAGAAGGGCAGATTACCATTTAACAACCCTGCAGTTTACTGTCTTTACTATTTTTAGTGTTTCAGCGGGGGCAGGACTTTAACCTCATTTAATAAAGCAGCATGTTGGGGTCAGATCAGGTTCCTAATATGCATAGTTCACTCCAACCTGATTAATGTTGCATGAGAGAGGATATTTAGAAATATTATAATTTTATCTAAAACTGCATGTAGGATGGTCACTAATGCCCAACTGGATAGGAGGCAGTTTGTTTATATTGTTGCTATAGACAGTTCAGTCTGAGATTCTGGTATGCTGTGCTGGTAGTGACTAATGTGGTGATCGTAATGAGGAGCGAGTGAGGCCTTCATTAGTATATAGTAAGATATTGCAATTGTTAAAACAGAAGGACATTAAACATCTAATTTAATTAATACAATTGGTGTTTGAGGAACATCAGGTGGAGTCATAACACAGTTTATACATATTTTTCACAAATATAGTAGTATTAGTAGTAGTCTCTGTAGGTGTACTCTCAAGTTCCACTTTGAAAAGAGTTAAGGTGTCATTTGAAATGTAAGAACTGACAGCAGATGAATTCAGTTTAAGTGTAATTGCTGAAAACATCTGTAGTTTTAGTTTGACGTTTAAACCGTTTTTGAAGTGTCACTGTCAATGTAAATTAACTAGCAATTGAAAACAGGTGAACTGTGAGCTTATTAGCAACAAAAGTCCAAAAACAAGCAATGAAAGCAGTTGAAATGTCATTTGATAAGTAAACAGTGAGTGAGTGAGCAAGCAGTTTAACAGTCAGTTAAAGTGTAAGAGATCAAAGCAGTTGTAATTTTAAGAGTTGGAGATGACGGTTATTGAGAAGGTCAATTATAAAAATAAAAAAACTGATGTTGAAGCACTGGAGGTAGTTGAAGTATGTGCACTGTTAATTGTCAGTATGTTAGCAGGGACAACAGTTGAAATGTTTGTTAAATTAATGCACGTCATTGGATATGAGAATGAAGACAGCTGAATTATAAAGATGCCCATGGTACAATAATTACTCCAGTGTTCACTATTATATAGTGTTAAGTATACAGTTTAGGACTAGTGAGTTGAATAATAACAACAGAAGTACTGTATTAATACATTGTTTTATTAGCCCATTTACCATTTGTTAAGTTGCATTCATAATGTTCTTACTTTACCTATTTAATTCATCTTGCACTCATTAAGATTGAGTTTTACCAACACAACATTTTCCATATTTCTCACAACATTTCTTGTTGTGCCTGTAAGATATGTAACAATGAGAGGGATGTGTCTAAGTCGTTAATGCAGGCTACAGTGACTGAAAATTAACATTGTGTGGCAGTGGCGAAAATGGCAACCTGGACCATGGAGATACAAAGATACTGAACCTTTCACTAAAGATACTGAACCTTTCTATTATCTTCCTTCACTAAGGAAGACAATAGAAGAAAGAAAAGAACATGTCTGCAAGAACCCCAAAACAGCTGTGGCACAATGAGTAAAGTAAAAGAAGCCTGTATGACTGTATGAGCAAGAAAACTAAGACCAATCCTCATAATCAGAGCAGATTTGATATGATATTTTGTCCAATGGCATAGGTTCATTAAAACAGTGTGGCATGATCTGGTTTGTTTATAATCTGGGGGACTGTGGGGATTGCCAAACTTGACAATTGGTGCTTATATGGATGCTTCCTGACAAGACACAAATACATGGAGCTGCACACCACAGCAGGAAACAGTTGGGAAATTTAAGATGTTGCTGCGTTTTTAAAAGGCCAAGACAATAAATAAATATTAGGTATAAAATGCAAGTTAGCTAGTATTATATCTATCTGTGGAGTGGGATACCTTGCTTGTGAATGAGCCAATGAGTTAACAAGAAAGCTAGTGGTTTTCAGACACTCAATGCGATACTCTCTATGGTATGTACGGTCCATGATGTTCATGGCAGACTTGCCTACACCACAGTATTTCTGATAAAGCAGGTTGCAGTCAGGTCTCAGCCAGTGTTTTTGTGATGTTGACCTTTGCCTTTGGTGCACTTTGGGATCTTTAGAGGGCTAAAAGTAAACAAAATTACATTAAACTGTCTGTCAAACTTCTGCTGACTGTGGGATCTCCTGAGAGCTGACACATCCAATTTGCATTTTTGGCCTATCATAATATTATGGATATTTTTAAGGCTGACTAAAACAGTCAAGTGTTTGTTGGACAAAATAATTAGCCAATTATGTGTTGAATTCCACCAATATATTTTATACACGACCATTTCATTATCATATAAAAAACAGAATAGGGAATATAAGTGATATTTTAAGAATTTTATCAAATATAAAGAAAGGATTAATAATAATTGGATGGAGGAACTGAAAATAAAATTGCAATACAATAGGCTATATATTATATATACTACACAGTCAAAAACAATATTAACTGAATATCAAAAGTTCCTTCATCTTTAGCTACGCTGGCATCATGGCTCTGGGTGTCATGAGCTCTCTCTGCCTGTGGGTTGGACTGATTAACGCCCTGATCTGCTACACCTGGTTCTCATTACCTGCCAGCTGCTCTGAATTCCCCGATTAACCACTCCCTGTATTTAAGGGAGTCATTTCTGCTTTGTCAGATCGTCTGCTAACCTGCGTTTGTCTTCCCTGGAAGCCTGTTCGTCTGTGCCTTTCGCTGACTCTGTGGATTCTACGTCTCCGTACTCTGTACCAGGACCTGCCCGTCTCTTGTGCCTGCTCATCTGTCCCGGACTTCCCGACTCGTGGCGAGTATCAGGACTCTTCTCCCCTCAACACCACTGGGCGCCTCTGGTACTCACTCTGTCACGTTTATTCTGAGGGTTCAAACTCTGCTGTGCAGGACTTCCCTCTTTTAGCATTGCTCTGAGGCTTTCCAGTACTGGAATGTAATGATAGTTCCTCTTCTGCCCTCTATCATTGTACCCTAGTGTGATTTCAACAGGCTGAACATAGTTATAGTGAGTCTTGTAATATTGCAGCCTTCGATGGTGCGTAGTTAAAGGACCATTTCCATGTAAGGCCTCGTGCATAGGGCTCTGCTCATATGCACTCTTCCCAAGACATGTCAATGTCTCTGTTGGAACACCATACTGTTCAAGTTCTCGAGATAGCACATCGATTGTATACTCATGTTGAATATCCTAAAGAGTTTTCATTTCATTTGCTATCTCTGTAATTGTGGAGGCTGGGACTAAATACTTTGACTGCAAACCCAAGTAAAACAGAGCTACATTCTCTGTGTAGCCATGTTGCACTTTATTACTCCCATCATCCTTACTTTTGTCTGCATCAATCACATCAATTTCTTCAGCTACATTCTCTGCAACATGTGCTCCCTCACCTGGAAAATACGGTTCTGCAACTTCACATAAATGAACTGGTGCTATCTGGGTGACATTCCACCCTCTATGATATCTGGAAATATGAGATGAAAAGGATGTCTTTACGTTAAAAGTCTTAGAACACCCATCAAAGGGACAAGTTAAAGTCAGCCCCTCTTGTATGTGGCCACTCAAATGAGACAAGCCCTTTAACATCTGCATATTCTCTGCTGCAAAAATTTAATGAACACTTCAATTGTACAGACACACTGCGATTCCAAGTTTGTTTGGTCTTTGTGTCTGTGTGTGTTCGTGACATATGCACAGCGAAGCAGTTGAATGAGGAAAACCTCCTTCCACAATCTTTATGGCCACATAAAAAAATACATTAACGTGTCTGTGTGATCTGCAGTGCTTCAGGTATTCAGTCAATGAGATGCATTTAAATTCACAAATATTACAAGCCAACATAACTGGGTCACCTGGTAAGACTGCCTTATATAATCTTACACCAGGCAAATTCACAGCAGTCAATCAAAGCCTCACCTCACTCAGCCGTTTCAGGTCAAGATCACACGAATACTAAGATGTGACGTGTCAGCACCACCACCACTGGCGAAGGCCATTAACCTATACACACCAGTATTGCACTTAATATATTTTGTCACAATTCAACTGCTCAACGTCACTACAGCAATATGCGTGATGCTTGAAACGAACCGCTCAGCATTATATAAACTGTGTTGCCAAAAATCTAAAGTTACTCAGAGTGAGGACACAAACTCACGCAGAGTACCAACGCTGGTTAGCTAACTAGCAGCACAAACGTCTGCACTCCTAGTGGGAAAACAACGCTAGCATTTGTACCTATCGGTCTTTTGGCGGTCCTGGGGTTAAAATTGGGGCTAGCATTAAGAGCCCAAATTAACACAATACCAAACTTGTCCCAACATATTCCTGGCTTATCCGTTATCTGTTAATTTAATAAAAATGGGATTGGACATTTACAGGAACTTACCATGGTAGCCTGTTATCTCACTAACTGGCGTTATCTGGTTAACTAACGTTAGCAGGCTCACCTTTTGCAATTCTGGAGGGAAAACAGACAGCTAACGTTATAATTTGTAACGTTACCTATCGGTCCATGGGCAGACCGTCTAAGGCTAAAACTGGGGTTAACATTAGACTAACATTACATAAGTACTGGTACACATAAATTATTTCAAAACGACTCAGCTAAAATATTCCTAGCTTTATCTGGTGACGGTAGACACCAAAACTGAACTCTAAAACGGGTCAACTAAAACGACGCTGAGCTAAGTCATTAACATTGATAACTTTAGTTAAAAAATAATTATTCTTAATTTCTACCACAGAAGTGTGAGAGGTTTTTCCAACTCCGAATGAAACTTTGACAGAGTAACGTACGCGCTGGCCCCTTCCTCTTGCACCTTTTGCGCTTCACTGGGATTCTTGCTCCCACAATACAATGCGTAATTAGAAAATACGGGTAAAACACCTGTGAAAAATCAATACAGAAAATTCCTTCATATTAATACAGTATATTGGCCCCTATTTTTACGGACTTTTCTTAGTGTAGTTTTCATTAAAAGAGTTTATCTATTCCCGTCTTGTGTTGGTCTTCTTTTGAATGCTATTTTCCAAGCCTAGTTAGAATCCTGACACAGTACCGTGTTTGTTTTAAATTTTAGAAAGGAGGAGAATCAAGCTAGCTGTTTGTTCATGGGTCCAGATAGGGGGAAAGCAAATGACCAGACTGTCAAAACTCACAACAACAGCCCATCCTGTTACGTCAGCACTCAAGATACAGATAAAACTGAAAGTATTCTCATCCTACGGCAAGGCTCATTTAGTAAAAGACAAGAGCAAACAGGACATTGGCCAACTTCCAGGGCAGGACAACAGTAAATGGAAAAAATTAAAACCATAAAAGACTGTAAACCACCCCAGCAGTTCAGGTACAGATTAATGAGCATGATGTGCATTGCCATAGCATAACATCATCATAATTTGAGATATAATGATTATAATATGTGCGCCTGCTAGGCTGTTGGAATTGATACAACAAATCAATGTTTTTCGTAATGCAGGAACAAATTAAAGTTCTTACCCAATGGAGAACATCAGAATTGGGGCACTACTATTGCAGAAAAAATATATATATATTTAGCATCTTTTGACAAAATAAGTAGTCAAAACACCAATTACATATCTATAACTAAAGACAGGAAATGGAATTTTGGTATTTTTCAGGTTTCCTGTAGAGGACTGAAAAAATTTGTTCCAAGTACCCCTAATGTATTTGAGGATCAAAGAAAGTCTTAAAATTATACTTGCATAGTAAATGGATAGGGTAATGTTGTGTTGAGTTTATCCAATTATGAGTTTAGAATTTTGCTTGTGAGTTATTATATTTTGCAAGTGAAATATTTTAGGAATTAACAGCTTCTTATGTGCTTCACCAACCTGACCTTTTCCACTTTCATGTAATGGGATGTTTGTTTCTTAGAAACCTTTCACCAATTATTTCCTATGATGAATACACAATTACTTGGACCAGAAAATCCACTAATTCTGAGAAAACTAAAGGACCTGGTCTTTAAAGCATAACCAAAAGTTGGTGTTCTGCAGCCAGTAACTCTAAAACCTCTGATTTTGACAAAAATAGTGTTGTCTCATGGAGGGAACAGCCATCTGTTGTTTCAAATTGGAGATGAACATGGGCCTGAATCAACACCGTTCTTTCGACTTTCTTTGAAGTGCACTCAGGCCCCAGTAGAAGTGACACCGTTGACACGTTGCAGATCTGTTTGCCTGTTTTGCCTCTGCATGATTGGTTGGGGTCATGCAAATGAGATCAACTGCCCGCAGATGAAGACAATAAAATCCTGACTTTAACTCATCTGAGTAGGAAAACATCATCAAAGAACTATCTTCCCTTTTCACAGAGACTTCTCCCCCCCCCCCACACACACACATCTACATGCAACCTCCCTTGTCTCACACCCACAGGAAAACAAGGAGACACTGAACAGACGGATCGTAAATCAACGAATACATTCCTTGGTAAAATTAACTGAAAGAGACTATCAAAAAGTGGTAGTGTGAACCACAGTGCCCTCTTTGGGCCATAGTTGTGTATTTTTCAAATGTACAAGCCCCTTTATCTGACGAATATAAAAGTCATGACTATCATCGCTCTCTTCTCTTCTCTCTAAAAACGTTGTGACATTTACATTTAAGCATTTAGCAGACGCGTTTATCCAAAGCAACTTCCAAATAAGAGCTTTACATAAAGTGCACAGAACCATGATCGAAAACAAGATGTCTTATCAAACTTGTAAGAGATGAATCACAAGTGCTATAAGTAAGTACATCGCTGCCAGTGGCAGAATCAAAAAGAGCATTACATCTAAGAACAGATTATCTTGTACATTATCAAAATACAATACATTCGAACTAAAATACACTTCCACTATAATAACGTACAATATGCTATACTTTATAGAAACAATGTGTCATTGAAGTGCTGTTGATTTCCCGGAACAAATGAATCTTTAGTCTTTTCTTGAAAGTGGCCAGTCGGATGTCTGTTTGTCTGACGGATGTGGGGAGCTGATTCCACCACTGGGGGGCCAGACAGGAGAAAAGTCTTGAATGTGAGCGGGTGTCCCTGAGAGATCGAACCACCAGGCGGTTCTCTGAGGGAGACCGTAGTTGGCGGGTGGGGGTGTAAGGCTGGAGGATGGTCTGGATGTAGGTTGGTGCAGTCCTGTTCACCGCTTGGAAGGCCAGTACCAGGGTCTTGAATCTGATACGAGCAGCGATGGGTAGCCAGTTTAACCCCTCAGTTTAAACCTTCTCACTTTCTCTCAAAACTCCATGCACGTGTTTTTCTCATGTCGCTCTGACTGATCAGAGAAAGCGATAATACTCTCGAGTAATGTGATGTGGCTCTTTTGATAGATCTGCAAATAGCATTCTCTGCAACTCATTCTTTTCCCTCAAATCTCTCTCTCTCTTCACACAGATTGATGCGTCATGCCTTACATGGGAAGGACAGCAGTTCCAGGGAAAAAGAGCGATTGTTGAGAAACTCACTGTGAGTATCTACAGTGACAATATTTCTTCAACCTGATTGAAATCATTCTAATTAGAGATTCCAACTTTACTAGTTTACATGGACGCTAAACAAAGTGATCCAATAAGATGTGTGTTTACATGTCCGAAGCAGTAAATCAGAACATAACTTTTTTGACATGTAGTTATGCCCGATGAGAAGCGTCTAATCTGCTGGAAATATATATATATATATATATATATATATATATATATATATATATATATATTTTTTTTTTTCAGATTAATTTATGTTTTGAAACACTTGTGTGATAAACTTGTTGTTTTGAGCCTTTCGGGCCATCATCAACAAACGTTAAATGTTTTGTTTTGCTGCCACCATGTTTCTGTCCCTCCTGGAAACTGGTCGCCTAATGAGTAAAGAGTAAAATATGTATGATTTATAGGGTGGAACATTTAAAAATGAGGTTGGAATTCAGGTTGGGTTCGGTCATGTCAGACTTGACATTGTGCTTTCTTTTTAGTCCTTGGGTTTGTTATTTACGTGACACGTAACACATGAACGCAGCACACAGGCAGTAAATATTAATGTAGCCTGGATCAGGATGGAGGACGTCAAACCAAGTTTGTCATCCGAGAAGTAAAAAACCCCACAGAAAATCATGCAGGGAGATGCATTTCTGCGTCGGGCTCGCACATAATTAACAGAAGGCCTGTTGGGTTCAGGTCGGACTTGGTTACTGCTCTCTAGAATTCATGCAGCAGTCAGGTAATCAGAGTGTATTGCTAATACAAGCTATAATATGCTCCTTCCTGTGTGTGAATTGTACTAATAGACAACTGTTTTGTAAGAAACCAACTTATATGGACATATAGAGGCCACTTTGTGTCAGTATGTGTTTAAGTATCCTCACATTTAGTGAAGAATTGTGTGTATATATGTATGTACTTATCATATATTTTCAGTATTTCTCAGGCTTACTTAAATGAACATAATTCAAGATAAATTCGAGGAAATCTTAGGCAAATGTTTGGATTTCCTCTATTCTTTTAGTGTCTGATATACCTGTGTTAATCTTTCTATTGTGTATTTTTACTCTATCTTTGTGTATGTGTGTGTGCGCCAGAGTCTCCCCTTCACAAAAATAGCGCATAGTATAACAGCGCAGGACCACCAGCCAACTCCAGACTGCTGCATCTTGAGTATGGTTGTAGGGCAGCTAAAAGTAAGTAGCGCCATCGTACACACATCTTATTTTAGAGCCAAATCCTCACTGGATCCTAAAGTTAATAAGGTTATTAATGTGTGATCCTGTGTTTCAAATCATTTCTGTTACCATACGATTGATTCACCTTATCAGAATTCAGTTAATGTTATTTCATTTAAAACTAGCATGTGTATAAAATAAAAATCTATTCTGGATAAATCTACGGAGATGCCTGATATGCCCAGAAAACCTTTCAATGTAGTGCTTCTGACACCTCGGTGCACTTGAGATAACGTCCATCTGCACTCAAGTGGTGAATTCTTTGTTCAACACGGTGGAGCTAGCAGCGCTACACCAACCCCTCCTATCTTTACACATTTAATATCTTAGCTTTTGTTTCAATTCCCAGATTCTCGCATTAGTGTCACAGGGATTAAATGACATGTCTAGCTGTTACAAGCTGCTAGAAGCCACAAAAGCTCCTCAAGATCTGAAAACAGACTTGGATGTGTGAAATTGGTGGCGTCCCCAGCCAGTATCTCCAGCACTTCTGCCCCGGTGCAATTGGAAGTAGTTGGAAAAGAAAATGGTATCTTTTTCGGCATGTGTCAGTGTTGCTTCTTCCAAAACCCCCTCTCTACCTTAAAGGCGGCTTTCAATTTCGTTTTGGTTGTCTTCAACTCAAACACCTGGGTGACGTTATTGCCGTTATTTTCTCTTGACTCAAAGAATTACACGACTGTTTTCACTGGCTGAATGGTGCTCCCCACAACTAGTATACTGACTCTGAAGTGTTGGGCTGATAAATGAAATCACATTGCTGACTGCTCTGAACCCCTGCTGTTTGTGTTTGCAGGCAGATGACGACCCCATCATGGGTTTCCATCAGAGTTTCATCCTGAAGAACATTAACGATGCATGGGTGTGCACCAATGACATGTTCAGGCTGGCCATTCACAACTTTGGCTAACCCCCCCCACTCTGGTGGGCAGGGGCGGCCGTGGTGAAGGGCACCGTGTGATGAAGTATGGAGGGAGGAGTTGAGGATGGAGAGGAGAGAACACTCATCCCTCCCTCCTGCTGTCTCATTTATGCCTGTTTGACAAACAGGGAAACACCGGATTCTAGATGTCAATCACTGAACCTCATCCAGGTGGGATTTTTCAGACCCCCACCCTCCCTCCCCGCCCCAGCCAGTAGAACTGCGACGTGCTTCTTTGCTGAGAGCCGGCCGACCAATCAGATGCCCCTGTCTGCCTCTCCGCTGATCTGCATGACGCTGGGAGCCCCCCATTATAAAATCTACACTCAAGCCACCATAAAGACAGCTGACCGACAACGCCATTAACTCATACTCTGCTCTCCACTCTTCTCTACTCAAGTCTAACCCATTCTCCTCTACTGTCGACCCCACTGCTGTCAACTTGGTTTTGTTAGCACTGTCGTTGACTGGTTTGTAGATCCATGTTCAGGTTCAGAGTCAGCTTCTTCAGTTCAGACTTCTTGTGTCGTAAATTGTTTTTAGAGGCGCGTTGCCTTAGCGTGTTTAACTGAGTTTTATCTTCCTTTTTACAATTGTTTACTTTGCCATGATTCACTCTCTCTCATGCCAGGTTTTGCGTTTGCAAACCAAAGAATCATGGAGGACATTAAGTGTGACCTTGCTGTGTGATTGGCTCTGATCCTGCATTCTCTCTTTCTCTCACTCTCTCTCTCTGTCTCTTGCTCTTTCAATCTCAGTCTCTTTCTTTCTTCCTCTCTCACACACATGTCTGGCAGTTACCGTGGACTACAGTCACGATAGACAATAAAACCTGGACTTTTTTCTTAATAGTGTGGCCTTGTGTCTCCATATCATCCTCTGTGGATGACTGTTTTCCCAGTCCTTCATTTATCGCTCCACAGTAAGTCTTCGCACAGGGGTTGTTTGTAAGTGCATACTAGTTTTGCTTTTTGCAAAAGTCTTAGGGTGACCTTCCTACCAAAAATCAGCTGATCCAATTGATTGAGAAAACTGTCAAATAAATGCACTGCTGCATCGTATTCAGGTTGAAACTGACCTCATTAAGTGGATTGTGCATCGACCAGATGTGACGAATCCACATTAAATACAATGTCAGTGTTATAAAATTCTGTTTTCCCACTATATTAGTAGCATTTATTACAAGATTACTTTGTCCCTACGAACATGTCGTAGACATAAAGGCTGCCACAAAAATGTATACAATAAGTAGCATACATAAAGAGCATAGCACAAACAATTGCAGGCGTAAGAGCATTCAGTGTGTGTAACACACCCTCATAGCACACCTTGATTTTGTCCTGAGTTTAGAAGATGAACTGATAGAGGGATGAAAGAGTTCTTAAACCTATTCAGCTATGTTTTCCTGTACTTAATTGGAACCCTGTAGCGTCTACCTGATGGGAGCAGTTCATATTCTGAGTACACTACATGGGAGCTAAAGTCTCAAAAAAATATTTAGAGGGGGGATGATCCCTCATCACCATCACTTTGTTGTCTGATCTTAATATCAATTAAGATATGATCTTAATTGATATGAGCTAAGATTCTGTAACGTGACTATCGCAGCATAATGAGATAGCCTCATTACCCTTTGTCTAACCTCAAACACCCCAAGTCTGTGCAATATGTACACCCGGGTATTTGCAAGAATGAACCTGGCTAATACAAGCGTTATGGACCAGTAGTGGAGAATGCTCCCTCAGATGTCATGACGAGCTGTACTTAGTGCCAAAGCAGTTCCTGGTCTCACGTCACCTTGAATACAAAATGAGGCCAATTCTACCCTGAGTTATGCAGGTTTTAAATTTGGGGGAAAAGAAAGCACAGGTGTTGGATGTGCAATTTAATATCAGCAGCTATAGGTGTAACCAAATATAGAAGATTATGATTGTTTATTCTCTTTAGCTGTTGCCACGTGAACAATATTTTTGTGTAGAAGTTCTGAGTGTTACACAAATTCAAGTAGTACCACAAGGGTACTGCTAGAGACAGCAGGATCCAAGTCAAAGATCTTATTGTATGGGGCAGAAATGTTCCACACTCATCCATATGATTAATATGTTGATACAGCAAGTATTCATGTCTTCATGGAACCAATCACTTCCTCAAAAACGTCCTTGATTGCATCAGTTACATAGTACAGTTTCAGAGAGTTTGTGAGTGCAGGACACCAGACTGTTGCAGGTCTGCAAGTAGGAGCCAGTCACCTGACATGCTCGTCATGAGTCAGAACCCTTTATATAGTCTGGAGTGTGCCCTCTGAATAAATAATAGGGTTTCAGTGTTTTATAATAATTGATAAGTTGGTTAACTGAGATAGCAGTAAATTAATTATTAAAACTTGTATTGTATATTGTATTGTAATTGATGATGTAACATGCCAGCGTCATGTACTGAACTTATTTTTGAGCGGGAATCACATTGCTTCTATTTGGACATTAGTTTGACAATATGAATGATTCAATAAGTTGGTTTAATAATCTTTCAATTTATTGGTTTGTATGAAATATGAAAAAGTGCCTTGGTGGCTTTAAGAATGGGACATTAAGGATTTGGTGAGACATGGTCTAAGGGATTTTGTTAAGTACAAAATAGAGAAATGTGTCCAGGTTTTTGAGGGTGCCAGAACGCATAGCTGTTGTAGGTTATGAATCTGCAGGTAAGATTGCCATGGAGAAAAGGAGAAAAAACAATTTAAGTTAACGGCTGTGGAGGGCGACAGTGTACAATATGTCTGAACCTCATTAGAAGTTGAGGTAGGAACCAATGACCAGACACAGACCTGAGTCGGAGCCTACAGCGCGTACATAACGGAAGTTTAGACGGTTGCTCTGGGTGAACGAAGGGAACACTGACAGCATCGCATCAAAAAAAGAAATAATTCTCTCCCCCTAAATTAACCCAGTATCCCCTTTCCCTCACACATGGCTTCAAATTCTAATATAGATATTGAGGGTGCGACCCAGCATCTCCGGGACATCCTCAAGCTCGACCGTCCCGGGAACAGCACCGGTAAGTTGAACCGGGAATGAAATGCGGCTGCGGTAGTACAGGCCGCAGGAGCTAATGGAATGCTAGCTAGCTAGCTAAAGTGGTACCTAGCTAACGCGAGTTAGTTTAGCGTGCTGCTGTACTGGAGGAAAGTTAGCTCAACAGCAGTTTCACTATCTGTTAACTAAATGCACCTTATTGCATGGAAGCACACTTTGAATGTCAATTTATTTACACATGCATTTTCTCACTAATATTCGCGGAACATCGAATGTGTTCAGGTTCGTTGGAATGTTAGATCGCTAACTGCGCTGAAAAGGTCTGGTATTTTATCGTCCCCAGTGTTAGCTACGTTACGAACTAGCTTAGGAAAGCGGGGTTTTTTTTGCTGCGAAGCGAGAAAAAAGTAGATACGATGTTTTGTTCATAAGAAATTATTTCTAGCATCGGCTCATTTGTGGCTTCAAAGCAATACATGTAGGTGTGTCACGTCGTTCGGCTAGAATAATTTCACTGCTATCAAGAACTACGTTAGCTTAAGTCTCCATAACTGCGTAGAAGGTCGTTGTTCTTGGCTAATTTGTATACACTCATTCCAGGTTTGTTTGTGGTACTCTCAGCCTACTAATACGCAGTCATTTAGAACATCAGACCTGTCAAAATGATTAAATATTGTGAGGAAGACATTCTCGGCTTCAGGAGAAAATGTTTGAGAAAAAGAAAACAGGTGTCCTAACAGTGTAGACTCAACCCTGCTCCAGAGGATCCTCCTGAACTAAAGTTTTTTACTTTCTTGTATTGCAGTATTTTAGCATACACAAGTACACCTTATTCATATACACATGTTTATATGGTTATGGACTGTGGAGGTGCTGAAATATGTGATGCATACAAAAAATAGATTGTACGGGCTATATGATTTTCTCATTGTGATTAAAGGTGTTTGACAATTTTTTTCAAGCTTTCTGTAAGATTGAATCAACATGGCCACACCTAACCAAAGTGTCAAGGGTGTGTAATTAAACATTTGCACCGCTCCTGAATGTATTGTTCTCAGCGACATATTAACATGAATTTTATTGGACGTGGTGCTGTAATAAATGAAGATCTTCTGCTGGAAAACCATCTTCGCCGGTAGTTTTATCAAAATATTTAATGTAGCAATGACAAAGAATTTTTTTTTTTAGTTTATTTGTTGTCAAATGATTTATAGTTGCAAACTACTCAAATGGGTCTTTCTTAATGCCTATGATATTTTTCACAGTAACCAATCAGGTAAAGAAAGGTGTAACGAAAAGCACCATCGTTTGTAAATAGGAAAAAGCTTAAATGAACTGTTATGTTTTCAAGTTCAGGAAAATGCTTGAATCAAATCTACTTATTGAACAGTGCTTGACTTTCATCATGATCTGGTGTTTCATCATCTACATAGTCACTCATGTAAACCAAAAAGCTTATAATATTTGAAATGAAACGATCCCGTCATCATAACTGACATGAGCTCCGAAATGAAAAAGGGGGTGTTTTCCCACTCTGCGTTATGAGGGCGACCATATTCTCTCAGGTTGTTGCTGTAGTTCTAAAGGAATTCGCGTTTATAGTAACATGTTAGATTTGATTATAAAGGATTTTAGAGTGTGGACATTTTTGGTTTAGGTCCTTTGAAAGTGCTCAATTTTAGTCTTGCAAAGCTTTGTGAACCCTGATTAATCATGGCCATGTTGTGTCCCAGGAAGTATTGGCTGTGAGGCTGAGCCAGCATGTACAATTGCAGATCTTTGGAACTAGTAAATGTAAATTGAATGCAGTCATTATTAATGTTAATAGTGTCACCACAGAAAGGAGATTGATTGGTGTCTGCATGAGAGAATGGTGTGATTAGTGTTTTGCACCCTTTCCAGTACTTATTTGTGACGGTTTTCCAAATAATATTTACCAAACAAATATTTATAATTTTATCAAATTCAATAATTCAATAAATCACCAAGGATGATGGTGACATTGTTTTTCTTATGGAAGATGCTTTTGTATTACAGAACCACCTCCTGTTTGAGTTTAGTTACTGAGGAGTAGGGCAAATGTTTTATTATCATGATTTAATTCCCTGGAATATTAATATCATACGAATGGGGCTTTACAAATATAAGAACGGTGGAAATTGATTGGCGACGAAACAAAACCGTTTTAGAACGTCACAGGGAGAACATGCAGCGGCGTGAACTGGCTCGTCTCGGCTAGTGTCAAGTGCAACTGTAGCAAGTAACTCGTCTAATTAGAAATGGTTAAAAGTTCCAACTCTTCTCGTCATGAATATTTGGTCTGAACTGGCCTTTACATGGTTGTGGGTTACATGATTGTGAATTGGACTCCGAAAGTCAAACTAAGAAGCCTATGGAACAAACATTACCTCTTTGCAGGCATCTAACATAACCCCTGCATTCAATGTCTTTCCTCAGATGCACAATCGAGCGACAGTCTGAGAATGCCGTCTTTTAATGGAGAGCTGAATGGGTTATTGGGAGCAGCGGGACTTCTAGGAAGCACTGATCGGACAACCATGTCCGACTCTACCAGACCCATCTCCACAGACATCAGCAGCGCTCAGGAGGCTCAGATAATGTGAGTGGGCAGATGAGTTTAAATGTTATAATTAAAAAATGCAGATACAGTTTTAAATGTATTTGCTGCAATTTCAGCTGCCTTTCTGGTGACGACGGCTCCACCTGTATCCCCATAACCTCCAACAATGTGGAGATTGTGGCGAGTCAAGATTCCAGCATCAACAGCAAGGCTCGTGGCAGTAACAAGGTAAGAAGCCATGTAGAGAGAGAGAGAGAGAGAGAGAGAGAGAGAGAGAGAGAGAGAGAGAGAGAGAG
>JAVQJD010069717.1:0-16262 GCA_036023655.1 Nannoperca australis
TCTCTGAAAAGTGGGTGTTGTTAACTACACTCTGAAAAAACAGTCTGCAGTATGAGTGCAAATATAAAGATTCGCCCTTTCAAACCTCAAGTTTCAACATTTCAAAACTTTTTTTCAGATACGAGCTCCAGTTTTCAGACCTCCATTTACAAGGTTTCAAACCTGGAATACAAACCAGCACAGTGGGAGAACAGTGCCAGGTTTGAAACTCTGAAAACGTGTTGGCGAAACTCCGTAAAAGAGAGTTGCATTTGTAAAGTAGGAAATTTCAGATACAAAATTATTTTTGCAGAGATTAGATTTTTTTTTTCAGACATTCAAAACTTATTTTCGACCTTGCAAAACTTTTTTCAGACATTCAAAACTTATTTTCGACAATGCAAAACTTTTTTTTGCGGTTTTGAATCGTGGCAGCGATCTGATCCCATAGTTATTGAATATAACAAGTTTCAGGATTTTCTGCCATTGAATCAGGCTTTTACCAACTGAAGGGACGTGCACAGGCAAATGCATTTGTAGAACAGCCAATAGAAATGTGCCCTTTCTTTGAAATTATTGGCCAAAGTCTCCCGCCACGGGCAAGATTTTATAAAACCTAAAAACAGAGCCAAGAGGACGTGCAGAAGTAGACGTTTTCTCTCAGACCACTTCAATTACAACATGCTGAATGGTTATTATGGAATTTATGCCCAATGATGGCAAAACAATTGTGCCTAGCTTACTTTTAAGTTGATCTCAGATAGCAAGTGGTTGCCTCCAATGTAAACATGAGCTAAGGTCGACAGCTGCAAAAGAGGTAGTGCTTAGGTAGTTGCTATTCTCATGACAGACAAATCAATGAAGAGAAACTGTAAAGTTTAAATCAGTTTAAAACTTTGATTTTATTTGGTTTCGGACAATAAACAACATTTATGGTTCTGTTTATCTGTATGATGAGATTATGGTGAATAGCATCAGCCTGTGTGGTGCAGGATGGGACAATTGGAGCTAGCTGCAGCAGCGGTGGAGTTGCATCCTGCTGCATTCAGCTCTCTGCTGGACAACACTGAAACGCAATGCACTGCTGCACCATTCTTATCAAAGACAAATCAAAGTTGTTTTTTGTAATGGACTTACAACTTACAACATGTCCATTTGTAGATTTTGCTGTGAAATAATCAGAGAGGCTAATTGAGTAAAATGCTCTGAGTTCTGGACCTGAAGCTGAATATTAAATGACAACAACCACATGGATGAGAACATACATTGATTGGTTTCAATAGCAAACATTTATTCCAATACTTTGGACAACTCACAATTTGTCATCTACCCTGATCAACGTGCTCTGAATACTCAGTGTGATTGCTAGATCCAACTGTCTTTAAGCAATCGATACTTTGCTATTTTAACTGTTACACAAAAACGTAACTATTGAGCCTTTTTTTTTTTACTCAACTGATGGTAAATCCATTTTACAGGTTTTTTTTCTTGCTGCATAGAATTCATACAGCTGATCACAGTATCAGAAAACATTAATTATTCATCCAGGGACAACACAAGAGGCTACACATGCAGAGAGTATCCATTCACAGTTCTACCCATTGGATCTACATTTCTACCCATGTGTCACATTACACTCTTAGATTTCACCGGCATTTGGGACAGACTCTGAATCAGACAAATTATTTAAAACAATGGCATAGAAATATTCACGTCATATATTTTTCTTTATAGCCAATCTATATTAGGTATGTTTCTCTGGGGGGATTTTTGTCAGTTCTATGTGTCACCCTAAAGGGAGTACGAACAATGTTAAGGCTTTCCTCTAAAGAATGTAACTTGTATTTTGTAACCTCACATCATGTAAGTACAACTTTGACCGTAAACAGGCTGGTTTTACATATATCATGTACTGTATGTATAGAGGAAAAATGGTTTTCTTTGATACATATACTGTATAGAGGCTGGTATGAAAAGTTATTCTTGAATCAATGTCTACCCTATTGTTTCAGTGGGCAGCTGTATTGCACTGCACATTATGAAATCTAAGGTATTTTAGTCAGTAATTTAGTCCTATATTAAACTTGAAACTTGAAAATGATCTCCTGTACTTTTTGTATGTTTTGTTAACATACACCAGAATCAACTTTGATCAACTTAGTATGCTATCAATATAGTCGTCCGTTTATTGATTTGTGTCAGTCTGCAGGTTTGATTGTCTGCAGGTTTGATTACAGTGTCAGAAAGCACAAGGGAACAATAAAGGATAAATCTGGGGATATTTTTTTTAATGTCATCAAATCCCACGTGCAGACCCAAACCAACAATGAATTGATCCTGCTAACAATTGCTGTGTGTGCACCCAAAGCCTCATATATCTTCTTCCTCTGTGCCTAAAGCTCTATTGTTGTCCCAAAACTATTAAAAACACATCAGTACTCACTAGAGTATTTGTATTATTCCACTGCTAAAAAGGGGGGAGGGATTTGTTGACAATAAGACAAACATCAGTCAAAAGAAGTTAGAACCACTGAATTATCTTTACTGTTGTCCTTGTAGCATTGCATTGGAAAAATCATTTGGGAGATGATGTTTCACCTAAAGAAACTGTTAGTCTTACTCAGCTATGTTTAAGTTACACACTTGTTTGTGACTGTATAGTGCTTTAGGAGTATAAATTCAAACAGAATTTTTTTAAATATAATATTTCACTGGCAAAGCTGGGCCACTGAAACATATCATCCCTCAAAGGCTTCCATCAAGCATTATATGGTAGCCAGTCTAAGTGCAAGTGTTTATTTGATAGGAAAGCCATCTCTATAAAATCGTCTCAGTACACAGTGAAGAACATAACTAGCATGTCTGACGTCAAAAGACAAACTAAATTACCAATTACCAAACTACTTCTAATTATTGTGATGATAGTGGGAGAAATGATTGAGGTGCAGTTTAAAACAAATTCCAGCTAGTCCTTGATGGTTTATATGAAACAAAAGACTGTATTTAAAATATTCAATCCACCTGGATTACTTTAAAAATAGATATTTTCTTTTTGAGAGTTTGATTCAGCTTGAATCAAAAGCTCTTCTTTATTTTGTTTTACATGTGTGTTAAATTATGTACACATTTCAATTCATAAGATGTGGAGTGAGTGGCAGCTTCATTTAGGCTAAAAATAAAATAAATCAAACAAACCCAGCCAGTAAAAATGACTGAAGGGGCAACAGTACTTAGATAAAAGATTGTCATATAACTCACTATGAAACACTCACATAATGAACATACAGCTAAATACTTCTGTCATTTAAAAATAAAACCACATTCATGATAGAAATATTGTAATATGCACTATATAAAAGTGACCATGCAAATGTTACTGGGGTAAAGAATAAATCATGTACAATATAATACAGGCTTCCTATACAAATACAGAAAATTACATCTGATGATTTATATTCTTTTCCGATAAAAATGTCTAGCTTTGGCAATTTTTTTTCACATAGTCACTCTGTCAAAATATTTTCAATTGACAATTGGTGCCATTGCTATACAGTGGGTGCTTATTTAACCACTGAGATACAAATGACTGGTATGCACCATAAGGTAGCCCACTGTAAACAACATATTTTGTAATTCCTCTACTCAGAAAAAGTCCTCATCAAGCTTTTTCACAACAGTCACTATTCTGTATGTACTGTGTATTAATGTAAAACATATAAAAAAAGAAAAACATATTCATTCAAGACAACTACTATCACCATAAGTAAACCAGATGTTGCTGAGAGAACTGGCAGCCTCTACTGGCTTCTACATAGCATTTGATATGCTGGGTTGGATTTGGTAGAAAATATGCTGGTTGATTTATGGCACAAAAGTAAATTACAACAAAGCTGGATGAAGATATTGCTGAATATGGCACATTGTGAAGTGCTAAAGCCAGCAAAAATCACCTGTTAATTGCTTATTCTGTTCAGCCTGAAAGCCAAAGATGCCAAAATGTTTTCATTTGATTAAAAGAATTATACTGAGGTATAACAATTTAACAGCAATATTGTATTGTCTAAAATTGCTACATGTAGCACCTGAAAATGTAGGCTACAAAACATTAAGATTGATTTTTGCTACTACGGTGTTTTACATAATGTTCTTCTATAAAGAATAAAACAAAAAAATATATATATATTGAAAGTTTTTCTAAGAAAGTTTTGGGAAATATGTATATGTAAGAAGTTTAACATCAGTCTCATTTTTCTGCGTCTAGTACAGAGATAGGTCTGGGATATGTTTAGCCTTGCTTAGCAGAAAGACTGGGTTACAGGAGAACTGGTAGCCTCTAACTAAACTTCGTGACGCAAACACTACAGGCAGCTAGATCATTGTACTAAGCTAGGCTAAACACATCCCTGACCAACTATCTCTGTTGCGAACACACAGAGATAAAAGTGATACAAAGTTGCAAAGTGTTTTTCCCCACTGTACATTGCTGTGTTTAAATGTTATTTTATTCATAATCCTCAATGTTCCTCAACATAGAAACATGATAGGCTCCCAGATACTGTGACAATGCTATACGTTGTTTCTGAGAAATTATTTTTCTTTTGGTTTGGTGTGGCAATTGTTTTTGTGGGTAAACTGGAAGTTCCATTCCCATCCAAGCCTTGGCAGGGCTCCAACTGCCAGTCACCTAACAATGTCATTGCAAAAAATGCATAGACATTGTTTTTATTTCAGAATCCTAGCCTCCAAAATAACTACCCCACTTCATTACTCTATTAACGTTAGTATTTACGTGTGTATTTGTCAAAAGCAAGGGTATATTGTACAATATTCATTTGAAAGCTACAAAGACAGCTTTTAAGCAGAATGAAACCTGCCCAATTCATTTGGGAAGCTTGAGGTCAAGAATTGCATTGAGTTTTGGAAATATATTAATTATCTTATGGTGTAAAGAAGCATAATATTCCAGTATTTTGCAGATTTTTTTTGTGCTGTAGATATGGGATTGACATGAACATCAAAATGTAAGTACAGGATATAAAGAGTAAGGTCAGGGTTTACAGTATACAAAGTACAGTAAACGCATATTTCAGTGCAAGTCACAGCATATTTGACTTCATAGCTACAGGAGGAATGCTAAGCACACTTATGGTTCAAAACAGTATTCTGTTGAGTATGTGGTATCTATACAGAAAAGAGACGAAATACAAAACATATCTCTGTCACATATTAGTGTCATTGTTGTTCACTCTTTGTAAAATAATAAATTCTTTATCTATTCAATTTATACAGTATGTTGTATAGTAAATAGTATTTTCTGGTGTAGCACCCTTATCAAACATACACACTAATTACAGTGCTTGAAAGTAAACACTTGTTTCACAGCTATGATATAATTATTTTGCTGTAATTTTTCAACGTTAGTGTGCTCCTCGCTTTTAAATTTTTTATAATGATTTATATCCAAAACATATGGAACTGTTTAAAAAAGGTTCTCTTGTCTCCAAAGCACTGGCACAGCATTAACATTACAATAGTTTTCCTTAGGAGTGACCACAATAGTACACAGTGATTATTTCACAATACTTAAAAGGTTGTGATTTAGTGTAAACACGTACAAAAACCTCATGCTGAATAAAACCATTTCTTTTGAAGTTATTATGCTATATACACTGGCAGGTAATACTGACTGCTGTCGCAGATATGGGGTTCTCTGAAATCCAGCTGTATTGCATTATTAGCTACATCTTCTCATAAGTCTCCAGTTATTTAGTCCGTTAGTCCTTATAAACCGGAGTTATCGACGTCCCCTTGTAGAAAATATTGCGGGCGTTATCAGGGCTGTTGGCTCTCTCTGGAATCAAGATGATATTATTACCTTTTCTCCGCAGTGTGGACTCACGACTGGAGGCGACTGAGGGGGTTTCAGAAGAGGGTTCTCCACCACCTCCTCCAGATCCAGAACCACTACCATCCCCCGGGGTGACCCTTATGGTAGAGAGGCCCTGGGGGTGAAGCCTCTGCTCTGACTGGCCGGTGTTCTGGGTGTGAACAGTAACTATGGGTGGGGTGCTAACAGTGGCAGTGGTGGTAACGATGTGATTGTCACGCTTCCTGTCAATAGACCCTTCACGTATTGAGTCTGAGCTTTCTGAGTCTCTGTTTAGATCGTTGAGCTCGAAGGACTGCCTCAAACTCCCACCTCCTCCTCCTCCTCCTGCTCCACTAGTCCCTGTACCTCCACCAGCTCCAGTGCCATGATCCAGGGACCTCCACCTCCATGATCCGCTTCCATCTGTGGATGGAGCTTGGATCACTGGCCTGTTGTTTCCAGGGTGGGCTTCTACTCTGACAATTGCTCCAGTACTCCCTGAAATACTACCTGCAGTGCTACCCAGTGAGCTGGGCCCCATAGTGTTAGTGGGGTCTTGATCAGTTAGCGCCCTGTAGCGAGAAGATGCCTGACAACTTCCAGTAGTGCTGCAGCCAATGCTGCTCTCATCTAAGCTCTTGGAATGGGTCTGTAGTAGGCCCTGCTGCTTTGACATTGCAATCACTTGCATGATTCGAGGCTGGGTGTTCTGCCCATTATCGTTAGTCCTGCAGGCTGTAGTCTTCTCTGCTGCCCTTTGCCAGTTCGCCTGAACTGTGCTATTTAATGTCGACATTCCCTCACTTCCTCCTCCCCCCATCCTCGGGGAAGTGGTGTTGTAATTTTCATGAGATTCCTCTGGTATGTGGACAAGCTGTGAGGACCCAGGTCTAGATTGCATGGATATTCTGGCCCCTCCGGTGATGCCACTACAGTTACTGGGCAGGGTGGTACTAGCCCCTGTGGCCAGTTTGGACATGTATGCGTGACTATCAAAGCCTCCGTTCAGACACATGGCCGATGGCTCAGAGCTGGATCGGAGCTCCATGCTGCCATGGTGGTGCGGATGCTGAGAGGACTGCCCAGATGATGAGTCTACAGAGGAGGAGAAGGAGTCTGGAACCTGCAGGGAACATTTGTGGTTGCTGTTCTTACTTTTCCATTGAGACAGAAGCTGCTTTGAGCGGCTAGAGTCCATGGAAGCATGGTGGAGAGTGGCAGCGTGACGTCTGGCGGCTTCCTCATATGCTGCCATGGCCTGGGGGGTGTGGACCCGAGGAAGGGTGTGGCTAAAGGTCACAAAGGCATCTTTGCTCTGAGGGCTGCGGGGGGAGATCACTTCCACATCTGCACTTGAACGCTTTAGACTCTCATTAGGCCGCTGCTGTTGAAGGCCTCGGTGGAGGAGGCCCTCAGAGTGGGAGGTGGGTATGCCGGGCTCCCCAGACATGCTGGCTTTCATTTGCAGGTGGTGGAGTATGGCCTCCTGGTTTATGTGGGGCAAGGAACAAGGAGGGCGGTGTAGCAGTGGAGGAGGGCTGGCACTGGCCTCCTCATTAGGCTGGAAATTTCCGACTGCATACAACCCCTGGCATCAGAGGAAAACAAGAATCATTATGTACAGTACATTTTACTTGATGCTTATTTTACTTGATACCTTCATAAGATCTTTGCCAAACCATTTCGAACAGACAAATCTGAGCTTATAGAATAATTTAGGTTTAAACTAACCAAACATGGCAATGGGGATAAAATGTCCTTTAATGTTAAAGTAATATTAACAAATTGTGTTTTTCAAAAATTAAGACCTAACATCAATTTGCAAATCTTTTCTCTCATTAAAGGAGTTACAGTTGCAGTTATTACATTTAGTTTAATTTAGTTCTGTATAATGTTAAGTGAAGCTAAATGTGGCAAGCTCTTCATCATCTGTACTCACACCACCATCTGAGATTTCTAGAAGATTTCAGTCATTTTCTCAATCCAAGTAAGACTAAAGACTCCTGGGTTAGAGGAGTGTCCATCAATGTAACTACAGTATGTATGTTTTTGGTTTAAAACTTAATTGTGAAACATCACATTTAAGCTTTCATTATGGAGGACTGCTCCTTCAATCTTCATTCAGTAATAACAAAACAGGGAAACCATTGGCAAGGAGACTGTTGATGGGACTAGCCCTTACCAGGTAGACAGCAATAGCTCCTCCAAGCAGGAAGCCCAGGTAGACGTCAATGGCGTGGTTCTTGTACTGAATAATCCGGGTCAGACCACAAATGATGGCACAGATAATGAATGAGAAGACCAGCAGGGGCTTGAGAAGCTTGGATGAGTCTGTCAGTGTGCTGTTGAAGTACATCTGTGGACACATGTTACATTTACTGATGTATTTTTGTTATCCTTATGATTACTGTTTTATGTTATAGCAGTGTGCTATCCCATTACCCCTCCCAGGCGGCCACTCTATATTGTCTGGTTATTGGTTAAGTTCCATAAAGTGTGAGTGACCTCTCCAATCTCTGTTACATTTCGTTGGAGATAGATTCAGTCAGTCCCTGCTGTGGTTATTCCACAATCACCTCAGGGTCTTTAATGGGAATCAGTATTTGTCAAAGGACTGGCACATTCATCTCCTTTCTGTAGTTTTGAACCCCTCAAAAGATATGTTTTAAGATACAAGACTTCAGTTTTACACATTTTTAGTAACTAACTCGCAAGGTCAGTATATCACTTCCAAATACTTAAACGTACTGTACATTTATTAGATCATATAAGTGTTAAGAACTGGATTGGTATCCAGGGTTTTTTGGGGGGTTTTAGGATGTTTTCTTTCTCTCTGTGTTTTAGGTTGGCCGTGGCATGGGATCTGGGTCAAGGGGCAGGGATGTCGACTCAGCAAGGAGCACACGTCTGGAACCAATCTGCAATCAGCCTACTCTCTTTAAAAGACCGGCTCTCCCCTTCGATCAGCGCCAGATTGTACAGGATACTTTGGTGACCCGCTGGTACGTTATTCTGTCTGCAGCCACACTCCTCGCCACCACAGATCCAGAGAAAGAGACGGTCCTATCTCTCCTCAGCTTCGCCCCGTCGTCTTGTGTAATTAAATAAATCGTTTCTTATTACACTACTACCCGTTTCCGTGTCCTGTAACTGGATCCAACTACATTGCCTAGGACACCTTAACAATAAGCCTTTTAACAAGTACTGGGAGTTGTGAGGGTGATTATAAAATGTATTGTTAATATTTGAGTTTTTATTATATATTTATCATCATCATATTATTATTATTATTATTATTATTATTATATTAATAATGTAAGACATATATATATATAGATTTATATATCTAAATATATATATTTACAATATATTATACAAATCAATACAGCCTTTAAGACTGTAAGTGGGCGGTCGAGTGACACATTTGAGTAACAGCTAAGACAGCTACCGCAGAGATACAATGTAAACAAGCTATAACTATAAACTATAAACTATAGTTTATAAGCCATGAACAGACAGCAATTCTTATTAGTTACGATCCATTAATATTAGTAATATTACATTACAATATTTTTTTATGAGGACAATGAAAAAGGTGATGATGATGATGATGATGATTAATATTATTATACAGTAGTTATTACTACAATAATATTATTGATTAAGATATTGATTATTATGGTGATACTGATTATTAATAATAATATTATAGTCAATATTGTTGTTATTTCTCCTATTTTCACTACATTGCAAGCACATAAATACAAACTTCATGTGCATACCATGAACAAACATACAACTTTGAATTATACAGAACCTCCTCACTCATCAACTTGTTTTTTTAATCATTAAGTTATTAAAGTTAATGATTAATTTCTTCATGCGTTCCATAACTAATGACACCTCTGACTTGGCCCTGGTGGCTGAGGGGGGTTTGGCGAAATGGACTGGTATGGGACAGCATGGTGAGAGTTGGCCTGAAATCCCCTTTCAAGTAGAAAGTTGCCCCTCAGACCCAAATCCTGTAGGGGTGGAGGATGTTCTAGAGGGCATCTGACCTGAAACAGGCAAACAACCTACTACAGGTCTGGGGGCCGCTTGAAGAAGGAGAAAGCTAAGAAAGCAAGTACAAAGGAGGAAGAAGTAAAAAACCAAAAAAAAGCTAACAAACAAATCGATAAAAAAATAGATAAAAAAGGAGAATAAATTAGAAATGATAAATACATTCCTGTTAATTACTTGATCCATTGTCTTGCACTATAAATACAAATAAATGTTAAAAAAATAAAACAAAACAAAAAAATCTTTGATCTGACCGATGTTAACAATTGCAGATGAATTTTCAAAGATTTGTTCAATGTGCTACAGTTAACTAGCTAATTATGATAGCAATCATACAGGCCACCCCATATGTTTTCTTTGGTCCTGAAAGTTGACAATTGATGAGTGGATCAAACATAGTGAATCAAAAATAGTGTAGAGCAAACAGCCATGCAGAAAAGTTCATCTTGGCTAATTTCATCATCAACCACTCTGACCACACCACACTGGTGAATTCACTTGGCAGATAATAGGATCGACATTAAAAACATCTGGGTAAAATTGTCCATCAACTTTGACCACGTTTGAGCACCAAGCATTATTGATTTAAACATTTCCCCTCATCTGACCGGAGTCTTATGGAGAGTTCTGTTGCCACAGAACATGGTCCACCCATGAAGTGTTTGCGTGGGCTCAAACCATTACTCACCGAAACATAGACAGCAGCAAAGGATGCAAGAGTAGCGTGCTGTGACGGGAAGGATTTTCTGCAAGAGATGAAAGAACAGAAATAGCTCAGCCAATGTTCACATCTGTATGTGTGAGTCAAAAGACGGTGGAGGGTTTTACCACAGCCAACGAGATAACTCAAACCCCAACCTGCACACTCACATGCTTGATGTAGGTTGAGTGACAAAACCAAATTAGATGCTTCTGTTCGTGTTCTTCTACCTTTGGTTCCTGTGTTAGAACCCACAAAATACTTGGACAAAGGCAGCAATAAAGCAGACATTGTGCTTCTGCTGTTAAAATAGGTTAATAATACCCCTGGAAACAACCACTGCAGCTAAACAGCTTTCCATGCTGCGCTTTAAATGAGACTGAAGCTAAAGCTGCCACAGAGAGAGCGGAAGACAGTGTTTATGCCAGGAGCAGTACGTTATTTTTAGACCCCCACAGTCGGCAGTCAAATCTATGCGTGTCCCAAATACACGGGTCAGACCTAGACTCATCCCCTCGCCCACATCCCTATGCTGCCACACACACACACACACACACACACACACACTCACAAACTCACATGGAGACTTGATTCCATTAACTCTAACAGAAACCAATCTCCATGAGGTGTCCTGTTTAATCAGACAGTCAGGTTTAGAACGGAGAGGGCTGCAAACAGACAGACTCAGTGCTGATGACTTAAGCTAGTGTCAATCAAGAGGATCTTTGCTGAACATCATTTAGTTCTGCATCTGTCTGTATTGAATCCTACTCTGGCTGTCTCAGAGAACTTAAATAGAGTTTAGACTTGAACAGCTGCATCACAGGTAATTATGAGAAGTGTTGATTCAACTTAATGATAATTTTGGAGGCTGCAGGTTGTGGTGCTGCTGAACGGCATTATGCAGAGAGGTTATTTAGACTTCACTTACTGGAATAAATGGGGTGGGACGAAATAATAGACATAACCACAAAATCAACAGCATCAAAAATGACCATGCAGTTGAATCAACACCTCTCTAAAACAGTTTCAAGTAAAACGGAACATTAAAAACTCCATGGAGGTGGGATTCATTGCAGGACTGTTGTATTAAGCAATGTCCAAGTGTTTACAGAGATTTTTGAAAACACCTTCTAAAGTGCAGGTTTTTCAAAATTCTTTCTGTGTGGACATGTAAGGGGAGTGTTTGTGAAACAATGACTTTACCGCCTCAATTCATCAATAGCAATGAAATGTTGCAAATAAAAGTGTTTATGGATTAAGTTACACCGCATGTGGGAATTTGTTTTATGCTTTTTAAAATGAGCACATGCCTGAAACAACAACAATAATGGTGGACTTCCCATTGAGTTATGTTTTTGGTTAGCTAGGTCACTAGCTTACAGCTTAACCTAGCAATGCTGCACCACATTGCCAAAATTGTTACTTGGTCCACCTCAGTGTCTGTGGTTTAAAGTCTGCCAGAAATGGAAGTTACTGGTTGCCGTTAGTGTTTACTCTGCTCCTGGCCTGTTTCAGTGTTTGGACAGAGATCTTTTGTTAAACAACTGTCGCATGACCAGATTAGTTTTTTTTTAAATGAGGGGGAAAACATCCATTTTCAAAACTGTCCGTGTAGGAGAATTAATGGTCATCAGCAAGAAATTGAGATGTGGTGTGAAGAGAACCAGGAAAGAACTGGGTTGGCATCTTGGTAAGTGGCCATCATTAGCTAATGACACAATATCTAATGCCAGGTTGTTTCCCTTCACAATGTGGTAAAGTTTACATATATATATATATATATAATGAGATATAACTTTATTAGTGAGCTGTTTCTGTAACAACCTCCCCCTTAGCATTCTTAAGCACTATATAAACATTTAATTAAAGGTTTATAACGTACTATAATATTGTTGAACACAGACATAACATTTAAATGTTTATATAGTGTGTTTTACTATATTGTCATTCATTATCTGTTTATACACTAGCCTCCACTTTTGACCAAGTTATAACTGGTGACAAATATAACTAACACTTCTAAATTATAACAAGAACATATCACAAAACAAAAAGCTTCTTACTAAAATATGTTGAAATTAATAAATTAATAAAACGTAATAATAATAATAATAATAATAATTGATACAATTAATTAGAAAAACAATTACAAACAAAAGCCCAAGTGCTTCTGTTTGATCATCTCAACTTGAACACGTGAACACATCCAGTGTGGCTCCTTTGTAGTTTTCACTCGGGGTCTCTATTTTTCCCAATGTAAACATCCGCCTGAAATTCCTCCTCACCTGCCCTGGTTGATGGCCGCTGGGTCGGCCCCTGAGCAGATATCCTCCATGACGTAGGGGTTCTGCTCACAGCTGACATTGAGCGTGGTGTAGTTGGGTTTACACACAGTGAGGAAGTAGGGTGTTGGGTAACCTGTCATCAGTTGGAGGATGTCGGTGATGAGGGCCGTGGCACAAAGACCGAACGCATGAACGCCTGAGGACAGAGGTCGATGTCATGTAAATGTTGGAAAACAAGCAACAACATTCAGACAAAGGCATCAACACTACTAATAGTGTTGCTGGGTGGGCTGTACAGGGACAATATATGCAAGCAATGTAATCATTGGCTTCTAAAACATTACATAACATCTTCGAAACACGTAGATTTATATTTGATTAACACAGTATCAAACACACACACACACACACACACACACACACACAGACATAAGCAAGTAAACAGACATGAGCAAAAAATGAATCTTGTTACTCTTACAAAGTTGTATTTTTGTTTATTTATATTGTATTGTACTTTACTATATTTCAAGTTGGATCCATTACAGTGTAAGAACAAAAGTCACATGACAAAGTCATGACAAGTGTGTGCAGTCTCACCCGGGCTTAGCAGCTTGTGAACAGTACATAAAATGTACAATGCAATAAAATTAAGAATGACGTTGTTATGGGTTATGGTTAAGATCTGCATTATTGTATCTGGGCACAGGTAAAGAAAAGGGTGCAGCTATGTTAATCACTGATTTAAGGCATCACCCACGAAGTGACCCAAATCAAAAATGGCCACGATGTTGCATGACCAACAGGTACGTGCTGGGTCTAGCTATAATTCTAAATGCTAATAAAAAGCCTCCAGCGGTGACCTACTCTTGCGTAAGATCTTCCATCTTCAGTGACAATAATCCCTGACACAGCTGTAACTGCAGAGTGCTGATTTAGCTCAAAGGTTTTTGCAAACTTTTAGGAATGCAGTGGGACAGAGCTGAGTGAACTGGTTTTATTATGGATTGAGAATGAATTAGCAAAGAAATTGAACCGAGAGGAAATTGAGGAGGACTTTGTGATACACAAAGCCATTCAGATAAGTGAGTGCCACCACCACAGCATCGCCTAGAAATGTAGTTTTACACACGTCAAGTAGCGTGTGTGTGTGTGTGTGTGCTGTGTGCTGTGTGGTGTGTAAAAACTGTGCAGGCCCTCTTTTTGCTTTAATGTGTATGTTTGTGGGCTGTAGCTGCTGTCAAGTTTATATTGTCTATACATCTTTGTATCTGCCTAGGTGATGCTTCTGCTGTTAAAGTGGCAGGTATTTTAATTTATGTGGCTTAATAATGCTTGTTGCATCCACTGCAGTATCCATAGCACTTATTATTTGCCTGAGTGTATATGTTTGTCTTCTTTTCTGGTTAATTCTTATAAGGCATTACTAAGGAAGGTGGTTGATTATTTATTACTGATAATCAGTTGCATGCACAGTCTATGTAAAAGGACTGCATTGTTGGTTTGGACACAAGGCTCTGTGGTGTGATATTGTTCCACTAGACATAGCTGACATGTTAATGCACTTCATTTTGTATCCTAAAGGTGGTCTTTAATTGAATAGTTCTATAATTTAACATTATCATCAGAGGACATTTTAATTGACAAACTTTTTCACTTTTATCTGAATACATTTTTACACAAGTAACTTTACTTTTACTCGAGTAAGAAGTCTTTAAAGTAACAGTACTCAAGTAACTGACTTGAGTAATGCTCTTTTCAGTCCTGTTGGCTACTATGGTTTGACAGGGTTAAGGAATGTTAGCATAACATTAATTAAAATAAATTAAATTTTATTTATGTTGCGCCATATCATAACAAAGTTATCTCTGGGCACTTTTTCATATAGAGCAGGTCAAGACCAACTTTTATATAAATTAGTTAAGTAAATGTTGGTTCTTGCTCAGGGGAGAATCTGAGCAACTGCCAAAGATACCCTTGCCTTACGTTGCAAATGAGTCATGAGAAAAAGTTGGAAAAAAATAGCCAGCTCCAATACTGTCAGGCCAGTGTAGAGAAAGAAAAAAGTAATCAGTGTACCAACGAAGCGAACAGCTCTGCGTATGAATGAGTTGAAGTTGCAGCCAGCAGCGTTGATGTTGGCCTCGGCGCCGGCACCACTCTTCCTCCGAGACAGACAGCAGAACAGGATGGCCTCTCCAATCATTATCTGTTAACACAACAACACATCTGTCACACGTGTTTGCATGCAGACGTGGGTGACAAGGGTGTGATTTCCACTGGTGATGAGGGCAGACATGTCCCCTCCCTTTTCAAAGTCCTATTTTTGTCCCTCAACTTTCACACTTTTAGTTTCCATACCAGCTCATCCCAGCATGCACTGGGTGAGAGGCAGACTGCACCCTGGACTTTTGCCAGTCTATTGGTTTTTGTGATTATTTCTGATATTCATATTTCTATATGCAATTTAAAGACCTTGTATGGCTTTTAGTTGTGTGAAGCAAGCCTAGATGATTTATGTTTATATCATGCTTGGACACAGATGTTAATAGTCAGTGATGTATAAAGTACCTGAAAGCGACACTTGAGTGAAAGGATCTCATCAGAAAATACCTTTGGTTGAAGTAAAAGTCACCTGTTTCAAGTTCAATTTTCTTTATTGTCAATTCTGCAGTATGCACAGGACATACAGAGGATTGAAATATCGTTACTCTCAATCCCTCGGTGCAAAAAAAAAACACAGAATACACAACTAAATATAACCAACACAAAAACATACCAATATAGTCACCCAAAGAACATACAACAAACAAACCTGGCACTACGACCAGGCGTAAAGAGACATACAGTGTCTGTCATTGTGTAGTGCAAGGGAGAGAGTTCAGCATCCTGACAGCCTGGTGAAGGAAGCTGTCCTTCAGTCTGCCAGTCCTGGCTCGCAGGCTCTGCAGTCTCCTTCCTGATGGCAGCAGGCTGAAGAGGCTCTGTGACGGGTGGGTGGGGTCCTTTGCAATGCAGATGGCTTTACGGAAGAGGCGTGTGCTGTCGACGATCTTCTCAGCTGCCGTCACAATGCGCTGTAGGTTCTTCCGACAGGAACTCTGTCTGCTCGATAGCAAGTCAGCCGCTCGAGCTGACGGTTGGCCAGCACGATGGTGGGGATGGCCAGCTTATGAGGGCTAGCCGCTAGCCTAGCTCGGATAACGCCACATGGCCTCCAGAGCAGACCACAGTCTCATAGTTCCTCTGCGTCCGTGGAGTTCAACTCAAAAAATTCAGCTGTTGACATTGAGCAGAACCTCTCCACTGCATGTCCGCTTCATGACAAGAAGACTTGACGAAAACGTACAAGAACACCACGACTGAT
>JAVQJD010069719.1:0-11766 GCA_036023655.1 Nannoperca australis
AGCCTGTGCAATCCGTCCCCTCCAGAAGATCCAGAATGCAGCAGCACGTCTGATCTTCAACGTACCGAGGTTCACCCACGTCACCCCTCTCTTCATCTCCCTTCACTGGCTACCCATCGCTGCTCTTATCAGATTCAAGACCCTGGTACTGGCCTTCCAAGCGGTGAACAGGAATACAACAAATGTGACACATTGGCTCCATAAAGTACAGCATATCGTGTGATATATTATATGAGAATTGTTGTCTAGCTTGATTGTACTGTGATTGATAATGAACGGACATTCTAGATTTAATTTTCTTTTCGATTTTGCCACTGGCAGCGATGTACTTACCTATAGCACTTGTGATTCATCACCAGCACTCATATTATTTGATCAACATCTTGTTGTTTAAGACCATGATTCTATGCACTTTATGTAAAGCTCTTATTTGGAAGTTGCTTTGGATAAAAGCGTCTGCTAAAAGCCTAAATGTAATCTAATGTAATGTATCAGTAGTATCGTTTGTAGTAGTATCAATAGTATTAGTATCAGTAGGATTTACCCGTCTTTAAGGAAGACAGACAGAACTTCTCGCAGGTCGAGGACGTCGCATGTTGCTGAATTATTTTCTAATGAGAAGAGAAAACGATCTTCCTCCAGTTTACCATGAAGCTCCTCATCTTCCTCACCTGCTCTCACACACACACACACATACACACACACACACACATTTGAGTACAGCAGTTGTTGAGTGACAACAGCTCTCTGAGCCGCCATACAAATGTCACAACAAAGACTGAATGATAAGATTAGACTTCTGTGTGTTATATTTTTCTTATTTTCAGACAAACTGTTTATTATCGGTACTGGTACTTTTCAACATTTGTTATTCTAGAAGCTCATCCAGGTGAATCATCCTACCTGAGGGGGCAGGGTCAGGTCTCCTATTAGTTGACTGTGGCAGGTAAGGTGGGACCTCTGAATACAAAAAGAAAAAACAGACCTTAATAAAGAATCACTTCCAGGTGAGTTCGTTAAACATCTGGAGTGATGGATGAAGATCGGAATGGTCAGGAAGTGGAGTGAGGAACCAGGAGATCTGAGATGTATCTAGGGTGAGGTTGTGTAGTGCCTTATAAGTAACCAACAGGATGTTGTAGTTCATTCTGAATTTTAGAAGAAGCCAATGGAGGTATGCAAGAACGGGGGTAATGTGGGACCGACGGCTGGTTCTGGTTAACAGTCTGGCAGCTGAATTTTGAACCAGCAGTTTAAAGCAGCTTGACTAACATGTAGTTTGTGCAGATGGAATTACAAAAGTCTAAACGAGAGAAAAGGAAAGTATAAATGAACAGTTTGAGATCCTTAGAACATAAGAAAGGTCTTATTTTGAGATATTTCTTGCCTGAAGAAGCAGGACTTGACAGGCTAACATAATGGTAAAAGTCACACTGGTCAAAGATGATTTCTAGCGGTAGATTTGACATTTGGACCAATAAACCGATCAGCTGCTGTGGCAAAGTCATCAGGTCCAATTAAGAGATTTCTTTTGTGTCAGCTAAAGTAAGTTACCTATGTGTGAGTGTTACTGTGTGTGTGTGTGTTACCTGTGTACTCGTTGAGGCGGAGCAGTTCGGTCTGCAGAGCCTGACCCGCCCTTTCAGCCAGCAGGATGGGGGAGGGGCTCTGAGGGTCTGACTGACACACCTGCACACAGGTAACAGACATCACTCAGGTACATGATGAAGTAAACTGCTGTTTACATATAGACATTTGGATTTTAAAGAAGTCTCTATTCAGGTGTCCCCATTAACCACAACAGTGGGACAGTGATCCAACACCAACAATACCAGGACACTGAAACCGATCTCACACATTACTTTAATCCCTGACGGCCGGGCCACACCGCAGACCTGAGCAGGGTGTGTTAACATGTTGGAGCAGCCACACAGTCTTCAGTGCAGCTCATCTAGAAGATTCGGAGGCTTAACTATTTATTCAGTCTGCTGTGCGCGGTTCTCAACAAAAATACACTGTAAAAAGTATCTCTTGATAGTCATATTAAACAAACCATCAACAGTACACCTTTCAGTTTCAGTTTCAGAATCGATATTTGTAGAATGAGTCACAGACGTAAAAAACATTGAAACTCCCCAGTTACAATTGAGCACAAGCCTCTTAACATTTTTTCTGTCTAAACTAAACATAAATAAAATGTATCATGACCTGAAATTAAACTTCTATTATTTATTATCAAAGGCAAACTCATTGCAGACAGATAAACCCAACAGTTGATTATTTACTTTGTGTGTGTGTGTGTGTGTGTGTGTGTGTGTGTGTGTGTGTGTGTGCGCATGTGTAAGTTTGTGTGTGTGTATATGTGTGAGTTTGTGTGTCAGTGTGTGTGTGTGTGTGTGTGTGCATGTGTGTGTGTGTGTGTGTGTGTGTAATGACTCTTTAACATCTAAATGAGATTCAGGTCATAAATGAGCAGAGTGAAACATCAGACCTTTGCTCCTGAGAAGATCAGAGACATTGTTTCTTCTACGTCGCCTCCACAAACCACCTGACGCAGCTTCTGAAACACACACACACACACACACACATACACACATTACACACCTGTACAGGTGATGTCAGAATTGTCTAGCGGTGGAGTACTGTACAAATCTGAGTTACTTGTCCTTCACTTGAGTATTTTGTCACTTTCTTCTTCGTGTCCTCATGTTTAAGTATCAAAACTCTGAAACTTTTCTGATAACTGGTTTCAGATCAGAACTGAGTTTGTTCTGTCAAACTCATTCTGACCAATCAAGAGCCTCCGTAGCTGCACTTCCTCTAACGTCCACTAGATGCTGCTGTTACAAAACTCTGACTGCATTGAAGTGAATGAGAAAACCTTCAGCTTTTCTACAAAGACAGTACAGTTTCCAGAGAAAGAGTCCTATTATGATCAGACTTTTACAATAAGAGTCTCTGAGCCTCTTCTACTGTCACAGTGAGGGCAGACTTTCACAATAAGAGTTCCATTGAGGAGATGTTAAAGGTTATTAACTATTAATTTGGGACTTTTTATTCAAACTAAATCAAAAATTTGAAATGTAACAAAGTCAGACCTGATCCATCAGAGTCTGTGAGGAGGTTAGAGCGTGGACTCGTCTGTAGCGCCCCCTCCTGTATTTATCCTGGATGAACTTTGACCTCTCCTCATCAGAAGACTCTGGGCGCAGCTGCTCTGCCGCCGGCACTGCTGGAGCCCACACCTGATTGGCCAGCCGGTTACCATAGGAAACAAACAGCTGGGGGAGGATGGGGTTAAAGGTCATGTATGTCTGGTTCAGTCTCCCCATCACCTGTATGACGGGTTTGCCCCCCCCCCCACCTGTATGAATGGTTTGCCCCCCTCACCTGTATGACTGGTTCAGTCCAGATCCTGTTGTCCATCTTCAGACTGCGTACCTTCGACCGGTTGCTGCCCAGAGCTCGATGCTGACCTGAGAACAGACACACAGTAGATCTGTTAGCAACATTAGTGTTCCACACTTAGCCTACATTCTTTAGAAATTATAATTAAAAATGTATATATTTAAGGAAAAAAATCAGGTTTAGTCGTCCAGCCTTGACAAGAGTACTGGACACATGCTCAGAAGACTGGTCATCATCTAAATCATCTTATAAAGTTTTTCAGGGATCAGTTCCGGGGCGCTTTCACTTTTATTTATTTTATTTATTTATTGCTGTGTCACAATTTAAGGTCTGCCTCCTTTGTGCCTCCAACTCCTTTTACTGTGCGTTCAGGTGCTACTCAACATTTTGAGCCAAAAGATCAGTAGTTATGTTTCCATCAAACCGAATACAGAGTTTATTCCCAGTGGTAAAATTGGACCACTTAGTCTCACACAAAATGGCTGCAGCATCCTGAATTACCTGTAATTTGGTAAACTGGTAGCCTAGTGAAAGTGGATCGGCAGTAATCCAAGATGCTTTTATGGTTCTTGTTAAATGACAAAATAAATGTATCAGTTCCACTTTCATATCTGTTACTTATTAATCTGATTCGTTAGACAGTTTAATTTGTTCTACCTTTGCTAATTTAGTTATAATACATTTTTATGTTTTACTTTTTATATTTATTGATATCAGTGAGATGGGTTGTAGAATTTAAAGACCTGGGGTTGTTGGGGTAAAAGAAGATATACAGCTGTGTATCATCTGTATAGTGGTGTATTTGACATTATGATAATGTTGCCCAGAGGGAGCAGGTATAAAGACCCATCATTTAATTTATCTACATAATGTCTGATGGTAGTATGCTCATGTTCAGTGAACGTTAATCAACGCAGTAATCAACATCACTGTAAATGTGCATTTTGAAGATTTATGTCATATGTCAACAGGATGAACACTATAAAGTAAACTGCAAAATGGTAAACTGATAACATGTTCATGTGATATCTGAGTCATCATGTATGAGTTTCCAACTTGTAAATATTATTCATGGTTACAAGTCGTAATTAGGTAATTAAGTAGGACATTTTTTATGAAAGCTCTGATTTATCTGACCTGGAGTTGAATAGTACAGAAAAACCAAGCAATCATAGATATCTCAAATCAGCCAGAGTCTCTCATTCAATGTAACTAATCCCATATTTTTAGAATTTACTATCAATGCACAGTATTTTAACCCCTGTGCTACCTTGCCGGGTCATATTGACCCAGTGGCCCAGTGTCTTGACCCAGTGTCTTCTCCACAGGGTAGCACAAGGGTTAACCCTTACACAGCCTTCTGTCTTCAGTCGTCAGATGACATGAACACTTGCAAGTTGCAAACATAAGAATCTTTCCATCTCTACCATTCATCACATATACAACTTTGTTTCCTAGAAATCACCTTAATATAAAAATGCAACGTGTAAATGAGTTTCGAGGGGAATGCAATGCCGTCTGGATTATGTTTTGTATTAACATAAGTAAATGTTAACAATCTTGATTTTGAATTTAATGTTCATCAACAATATATTGCATTTGTTTTTCACCAAAATATATAATATTGCTACAAAATATCTGCTCATAGTGACTACAGTATTATTTAACTATTAAATGGTAACATTGAGACTCCCACAGCTCTTAGTTAAAGTTAAGATCGGTTAGTTAAAGTTCATTCAGATGTAAACCTCTCTCTCTGCTGTCAAAGCCTGAAACTTGGTACATCTGACCTCTGACATTGCCTTTGAACATAACAAGTAGAAAACAAATTAGTGATGATTTCTAGGAGACATAGTTGCTGTCATGACGTGAACATAGGATTAGCCTCTCCGAGTCCTCTGTGAGCTCATACCTGCACAGGCGTGACAGATGACCAGTAGCAGATTGACCGATGCCCACTCAGGATTGGCCGAGCCGCAGTCACCGCATACTTTGTTGTCAGGGTTTTCCCAGAGACGCAATGCCACCTGGCTGCAGGAGAGGGCACTGCGAATCGATGAGGACAGACTGTCCAACCAGATGGTCAGATCCTTTGATGACTCAACAGACAGGCTGGGAAGAACAGAGGGATGTTATGACTTAATATCACTTTACCAAAGGACAGCAACAGACAGACATTGAGGCAGACAGGTGTGTACTTAAAGCTCTTGTAAGGAGTGATGAGGGCAAACGAGTGTTTCCCGATAGATTTGACCATGGCCACGTTCAGGGGGACAGAGAAGGAGGCGATGCCCAGCTGGAAGCCCTCCTTGTTGGGGTAAATCCAGAGGTCGTGACCCCAGATGGCGGCGTAGGCACGGCTCCGTGGGTCCTTGATGATGATTTGTCCATGGAGCTTTGGGGGAGTGGGGCTTGGCTGACCTCGAGATGCCAGCAGAGATGTAACCCAACCATCATGAACCTCTGAGAGATTAAATAACCATGAAGAAGAATCATCAGATACTAGACACAGTTTCAACCTGGAAACATATTCATCAGCAGTCGTACTGGAGCACAAACGACCTGACAGCTGAATAGCTGGGAGGTAGATTCATGTGCAGTAGAGTTGCAGTGCACAGTAGTAGAAAAGTCCAGCAGAAGGGAGTGGAATTCGCCACTTTGTTGTCAGACAGAGCATGAAGCTAAATTTGGAGGTAAAGTCAATGTAAAGATGCAAAAATATGCAAATGTGTGCGGGGGGGGGGGTTGACCTGAATATTGTGTTTCTGGAGTTTCTGCTGAATTCAAAGATCAGTTGGAGGCTGAACTCAACACAAACACATAGTAACCCGTTATAACATTAACATTGACTCAGGATGAAAATTCACTTCACTTCACATTCTGTGTGAACAGCTTGAGAGTCCAGTAGAGACCATTAGAAAACAACAGGCTGACACTGGCCCAGATCGGGCCCGAGAGCAGCAGCAGTACTCTTACCATCATTATGAGCCATGAAGTCGTAATGTTTCTTCCTGAAGTAAATAGAGAATCTGCCTTTGTCTTGTTTCTTCACGTTGGTGATACTGGAGATATGAAACAGCAACTCACTGAACTGGTCCTGATGAACAAAACAAACACACCCATCACTGTACTGACTGACAGACAGAGAGACAGACAGGTTTATTGAGGGAGACAGGTGGAGAGACACCGACTTACTGTGCGTTTTTTCCACAGAGACATCAGCTGTCCGTCCAATGTCGCCCATAAAACATTGTGTCTGTTAGAGAGAAAACATTTTGACTGTTTATCTGTCTGTGTATCTGTCAACACATCCACAAGATGAATATGATGACGATGGTGATACCTGAAGCCCTTCCAGACATCCAACCAGCTGGATCGAACCACTGCGCTCTGCGCAGTGGGACTCCCACTGCCCCCCTTCTTTCTGGACACTCGGATAGTGGCCGCTCTGCAGGACAAACACAAGTCAAAAGACTGAAGGTATTTTCGTTTTTATCCCAAATTCAAACCGACATTCAGGGGAAACTGAACGGAGCTACGCCATCATAGTAATGAAACGTAAATAACAACAATCTCCAGATTTGCCTACGCCACCTTAACATCTGGATTGGATGGAGTCAAGTGACTGAACAGACAGGAATACAGACAGTGTGCACGCATACCTCGGGATCTTCTGTTTCAGAGGCTTTCCTGATTGGCCAAGAAGATGAGGAGGGGGCGGGGCCGGCCGAGTGGGGATCAGACGAGCTGAAGGATTCGATGGGAGGCTGCAAAACACAAACATCAACGATGTGTTAGCAATGCCATTTTTAGTTGTTGTAGTTTTTGTAGTACTGTATACACACTTGTTGGTGTTTGAATTTGGGTTAGAAGCAATATCTCCTTCCATTGGTCCATCGGCACCAGGGGGGGCAGGGGTATCTCCTGTGTTTTCATCCTCATTGGAGGAGTCAGTGTCTACCTCCTCTTGGCTCATCCAACAGGCCAACACGGTTATGTACGGGTTGTCTTCTCGGATGGGGTAAGGACTCAGTTTAAAAACTGGAACCAAAACAAATAAAGAGGAATCAGACTGGCAGGAGGGTGAAGACCAGGACTAGACAGATCAAGGTGAACTCCTTCAGTACCTTCCTCGGTCGGCTCAGCAGCATCCTCTAGTTGAGGCAATGTGACTCCTGCATTCTGGTCTAAAGTTGACATCACCAGCTGTGACAATGCCCCAACATCTGGACACATGTACAGAAACACAGAAAACATCAGCCGAGCAGGAGGGTTAGTTTATTTTGAGCTGTTGCACCAATGAGTGGTTGAAGTGCAAAACAATAATCTAAAGAAAGTCCAGGAGTTACTCCTGAGTACTCACTACAGAATACATCTTTATGTACCCTGAAGACTGAGAATGACTTCACAGAGGTGTTTAAAATATTTCTCTACAAGGCTAATAGAGAAAAACAAACATTGTATATGTTTTCAGTGAATTTGGAAGCACGTCTGTGGATTGAGATCCTGCCGAGACCTGAGAGTTATCTGAATACAAAACTTTATTGATCTGATCTAAACTGCAGTTTAACTCACAGTTCATTAGTCCTGACAGACTGCTGCAACGTAACACTGTAAAATCATGCAGTGTTCCCAAGTCATGATTTGGGTTTTTTTAGTAAACATTCCTTTTTTTGGTTTTTCTTTTGTTTTTCTTTTTCGAGATTGATGTGAACACAGGCATGTTGCCCCTTTAGCATGCTTTAGCTTGAAATAACCTCCGAACAGTTTCCTGTGATGTGTCAGGTCAATGAGCTGTACCTGTGTGGGAGTGTCCAATCCTCTGCAGTGAGCGGGGTGGGGTGGCTGGGGTTGTCAGGCCCGCAAAACTGGGTATGTTAGCTAATGAGCTAACAATGCTGTCTAAGCTAGCAGCACCTGTGTTAGCAGCAGGTACAGGTATGGCAGTGAAGGCAGAGTTTAACGTAGCAGCAGCTGGGTTAGCTACAGCGCTAGCAGCTCCTGCTAAGCTAGGTATGTGGGCGGTGATGCTGTTAGCTATGCTGTCTGTTGAGGGGGGGGCTGAGGGGGCTGGCGGTGCAGGTGCAGTGGGGGCGGAGCCACTGATGGAGGTGGCGAATCCAGCCAATGACGGGATGTTGGTGGCAATGATGTCAGTAACGCCGGCCAGAGTTGGGAAAATGCCACGACCTGACCCACCGAGAGGAGGAGCATCTTCATCTGAGGAGGAGGACACAGTGACATCATCATCAAACATCCGCTGATAGGCTGAGACACCTGTCAATCAATCAAACACATCTGCATCCAGCAGCAGTTCCTCAAAAGTCCACAGATGCTGATCAAACTCAGAAAACCAACAGATGTAAACCTTTAAAAGCAAAACACAAATTTAAAGTCTGATTTGTAAGTGTGCCAGTGCAAAGACATTTTTTCTTTGAGTCCTAAAATTCTTATTTTTATTAAAGTGAAAGAAGAACAGTTGAATAGAAATGTTGGAACATGTAATCTTCACAAGCTGTACATTCAGATTATATCATCCGCTGTCAGAGGACCAACTGGTTTGAGATAATCAGCAGTCTTCTGTTTTCACAAACATCAAACAGAGCTGGAACAAACCGGTTCAACCATTCACACTGAAAACACGCTTCAACTTGTCAGCAGAGGAATAATAACCTGACAAAAAAGTGGTTTCACTTTAAACTCTGTTGGACTCACAGCTGGAGGACGATACAGTTCCAAAGGTGAAGAGTTCCTGTAGCAGATCTAATGTGGGAAAAGATCTTATTGTTTAACTTCTTCCAGTGTTGAAGTACAAACTGACATCTCGGCTTGCTACAGGGAAACACTGTAACTCCTACTCAAGGTACTTGTCCAATCAGGACAGCTGTTGCCAGAGTGACGTTCAGTTCTGTGTGTGCATACCTGTGCTCAGGTGAACTCCATTAGAAAAAACTGGTTGCAGATCTTCACCAATCAGATCTCTGAAACACAAACGTTAATGTTTTATCAGAAATAAAAGTTTCAGTTTGTTTTCATGTTTAAATCCAATGATCAACTGTGTGAGCAGATTTACAGGTGTAAATCACCTGTCCAAAGAGGAAGTGGAGCTCAGACTGTCTCTCATGTAACGAGCTCGAGGCTTTGGGACAGGAAGTGGAGGAGGCGACGTCATCTGGAGGAGAAGAAAGACACTTACTGATCAATTATCTATCAGGAAGCATCAAACAAATGAACAAATAGCCTCAACACACCTGAGTGAACACCTGGAGACTGACATCACATGCTGACATCACGTAATGACATGACAAATGATATCATCAATCAGGCTGAAGTTCAGTAAATATATCTAAATATAATACAGGTACATATATCTAAATATAATACAGGTAAATATATCTAAATATAACACTGGTAAATATATCCAACTATAATAAAGAGTCTGATCTTCATATTTTTACCAAACAGAAAACAATCAGAAGTATTCAGGACTTTTGCTTTAGTTAAAGTATAATTACCACGATGTAAAAAATACTCTGTTCCAAGTATCAGCGTCAAAATACACTTAAAGTACGTGATTCAAGTATGTGATTGGATTATAAGTATTGATGCATTACTATTATTGGCGCTGATGCCGCTGTAATGATGCAGCTGATGATTACTTTATAACTGATCTGATATTACATAATTTTTTTTTTAATAATCTAAATCTGCAAAATAACAAAAGTTTTTAAACACATGTAATGCAGAAACAGGTACAATACAGCTGTAGAAGTGTATAATAGAAGTCCTCAAGTATTAATTACAGTTCTTGAGCAAATGTACTCAAGTTACTTTCTACCACTTAGAAAAGTTAAATATCGAATCAAAGAAAAGACTGAATCCTAACAAACATGTTGTCTTACCGTGCTGTGAAGACACCTGAGATACCTGTCTGAATGTTCACTTGTCTGACTGTTTACGTGTCGATCTGATCACCTGTCGATCAATTCACTTGTCGATCTGTTCACCTGTCTGACTGCTCACCTGTTCCTGTGGCAGTAAAAGTCTCTTGTCTTTCTGAATAGTTTTCTGGTTTCTGTTCACATGTTGACGTCCTGCTTTAGATCCACCTGCACTCATAAAAACTGAACCGTCACATCTGCTCTCTCCAGGTGTGTGTGTGTGCGCGCATCTTTGTGAGGACTTGCTGTGATTACACTGATGAATGTCTCCTGTAACACAGAGAAAGTGATCCAAAACAAACAGCTACTGAATATAAAGCAGAATCTGATCATATCCAACACAATCACCTGCAGCAGGTACACACCTGTACACCCGAACTAGGTGTTTTAACTGTGAATGTTTTTACAGTGAAGTCAGTGAAACATCACCAGTTCAACCTGCTGCAGGAATGTAGGCGTGTGTGAGAGTGTGTGTGAACTTTGCCTTCAGATTATCTGACTGATCAGTAACTGATTACTTGAACGTTTGAAGGCGTAATTTTATTTTCAGTCAGTTTAAACTTTAAAATGCTGTTTCAAACTCAAATCTTATCAAGTTTGTTTTTGTATTTTTCTATTTGGCTTAAAAGATCATTTCAACTTGTTTCCAAATCAACTTTAGTTTAATCACAAATCAATTGAACAAATCAAAACTTTAACTCTGAACTTTCCATTAAATATTTCGCACCCAAAAGTATTTTATTTTATCTCTGCTGGAAATTTAAAATAAAGTTTCTAAAACTGTTGAAACAACAAGAGTTTGAAAAAGACTTGAAAATCTTCTGCATGTTAAAGATCATGTTTCATTAACTGACCCACTGCTGCTGATACTACTGTAGTACTGTATATACTACTGTACTATTGTAGTGCTTTATTCTATGGTAGTACTTTATACTGCTGCTAGTACTATTTATACTGCTGCCAGTATTATATATACTGCTGCCAGTATTATATATACTGCTGCTGGTACTCAGAGAACCGCCTGGCGGTTCGATCTCTCAGATTCAAGACTTTTCTCCTGTCTGGCTCCCTAGTGGTGGAACCATCTCCCCACATCCATCAGACAAACAACCGGTCTGGCCACTTTCAAGAAAAGACTAAAGACTAATTTGTTCCCTTGAAAACAACAGCACTTAAATGACCCATTGTTTCTATAGTATTATATAATATATTATATAATAATAATAATATATAATATATAAAGTTCAGCATATCGTACGATATTATAGTGGAACTGTATTTTAGTATGAATGTATTGTATGTGATAATGTACAAAGATCATCTGTTGTTAGATGTAATGCTCTTTTGGATTCTGCCATTGGCAGCGATGTTCTTACTCACAGCACTTGTGATTCATCTCTTACAAGTTTGATGAGAC
>JAVQJD010069720.1:0-12700 GCA_036023655.1 Nannoperca australis
ACCCACACACACACACACACACACACACACACACACACACACACACACACACACACACACACACACACACACACACACATTCACATACAAACATACACAGCTCCTATGTGGCTCAAGCACAAACACATGCAGCATGCACACAGGCTCCTATTTAAATGGCCACCCAAACATTTTGGCCATAATTAAGAGTTCATAAAAAATACGTACATTGCTACTGTTTTGTCACCTTTGGTAAACTGTTGTTGATAAGGTGAGATGGGGTGGAGAGTAACTCATTGCAGTTGAAGTATCATTTTGTGACAGAAAGTTCTTGCTTAATGCATCTTTAGAAATTGTTTGAAGGGTAAGAGAGAACCCCTTGTGGCTTCTTCAATAGACCGTTGGCTAATTCTCCGATTACTGTTGGTATGCTTGTCAAGCTTTCCATCCTCGGACAGCACATAATGCGGTTTACAGTGACAACAGAGGCAGATTTACCATCAAAATTCTTAGTGATTTTGTTTTTTACAATGGGTGTTTGAGTTCAGACAGAGGTACACAAATGCAGGCTTCTTTTTCTAGCCTCTTTTTCTAGGTCGATGATTTTACAACTGTGGTTGGCAGATTTGTAGAAGAGGCCAGTTGGAGGTGCGAATCAGAGCGGTATAAGATTCACAACGCTTCATTGTTAGAGTTGAGAACAAAACATGGCGCCATCGTTGCAGAATTCACCCACAATTGTGGATTGATTAAAGCTTCTCAACACTGTCATCGTTACTTTCCACTTACTGTTAGCGGTGCACGTCACACAATTTTAGGCTCAGTGATTAGATGTCTCCTGGCAAAATGCACCCAGGGAGTCGTAGTTAACATCTACCTTGAAGGTTTTACGTTGTACTTTTGACGTTTTTTTTAATCAAAGAAGCAGATATTTTCACACGGTTTTTAATCGTTCGTACGGATGATTTAACCAGGTGAGTTTCATGTTGATTCAAGCCGTAGAAGAGCTCTGACTGAGAGTCACGTAACACCGTCAATGGGTAAATTTAATGGGACTTTTACTTCCGAAACCGGGTGCCTGAAATAACTCTTCCCACTCTGCAACGCTATTGTTCTGTCTGGACTGATGATATTCAGTACTGTACATTACCAAAATAATTCCCTATAATTGGATCGCTTTCCCATTTGTGCAGCTGGTGTCTTCCAGCTTTAAATTCTTGAAACTGTCTCATCCTCTTAAACTACATCTCCGCTTTCAAGATGACTTGCTATGACTTTGTATCTATTGAAGTTGCACTTCTCTTTTTCCAAAACCATAAATTATTTTTCCACAACAGTCTTGACTGAGTGCATGGTGAGTGTATAACAGGATCTTGGAAGAGATTGCTCCGATAACCAATTTCCTGAACCTTGTGGTAGCATTCCAAAAAGCCAGATATGACTTTATTCAATTCATCCACAAACGATAAAGCAATTTAGCCCCGACCACTTTCCACTGCCTTACACATGGGCCGCCACACACATATATACACACACACACATGCACACACAGACTTACAACATACTGTAAGTGCAGTTAATCCAGACGGTTCTACAGTAAGCGTCCTCTGGAGAAGGCTCTTATTCCGCTCAGTTTTTCCAGGAAGGTTTAAGCAACACTTAGGCCTGGATGATACATCTAAAACATTGTATCATGTTTTTCTATTTTTTAATAGCTCAGCATTTCACAGCATTTAAGTTTTCCAATAAAAAGATATTTTATTTTAAAGTGCATGGTCTTGGGTAGTGGTATATACGATACATCAGGCCTATTGTGTTCATGTATTCCTCATCAGTAGGAGGTAGCTTTCTTCTGCCAGAGGTCTATCATTTACTGATGGGCCTTCTCACTTTTGTCATTGGTGCCTATCGGTCATGAGACATTAGGCAGCGTTCTCAGGACAATCTGGAGGGATGGAACTGGAGAGCACTGTCTAAAGTGTCACTACAAAATCTCCCGTAGGTGTTCAGTGTGAGATCTAGTGGAAGATTAACATCATTGTCATATTCATAAAACCTTTCAGTGACCCCCCAGTGGCCTGTATAGAAGCATCTGCATCTCTGTTATGTTTCTCCACTCATTTATTCTGTATTTGTCACCCAACTATATGATGTAAACCCTATGCGTGGGTGCCAACAATCACATATACACAAATCTTTAAGCAGATTTAAAAAAATGTATCTTTAAAAACCATAAATGACCAATCCATAAAATGAAATCTCAGAATTTGGTAACTGAAATCGCTTTCACATAAGAATTAATCGCTTGAATAAAGCCCTTTAAAATTGCATTTCATTATGTGTACTGTGTCTCATCACCCAATGCGGGGGACAAAAGAGACAGAAGTCTGGACAAGACACATTCTGGCTTGTTTCTGTGAAGCCAAGTCCAAACAGTAGGAGGAAAAACAAACCAACACAGATACAAATGACACTCTGCCTGTGGAGTCCCGCACTGTGCTACACCTACATGCTTCACAGAGTGAGACATGACGACTGGAGTGTTTGTAAAAAAAAAAAAAAAAAAAGAATAAACTCCCTTCCTGAAGGTGATATTCAGACCAACCCTTTTAAGCTGCCCTCAGGCCTGCTGGTGGGTACCATCTAATGAGGGGGTGGCCATTGACCATATCCTGTGCCTATTGATTCTTATTGGTGACATGCGCTAATAGGATTCTGCAGTTCTGGAATTAAAGATCAATGAACGAAGGCTGGTGTAGTTTTAAGATGAGGAATATCAAAGTGGCAGTTATTCTGCTAATAAGGACTAAATATATATTTAAGAATAACATTTGAAGAATTAGATGTGCACTTATCTAAGGTGCCACATTTGTGAATTTTTCTTTTGAAATTGTGAGTTAAAAATTTAACTAAACTAATTTGCAGTGACCAGAACCATAGTAAAATCATTGACTAATAATAAGTACAGGTCACTTTCTATACTGCTATTTCTATTCTATGGTACTACAATTTCCACATCATACAGCTTCAAAATACATGTACAAGAAACTATAAGTCAAACATGAAAGCTGTACTTGAACAGAGGGAGAGCAATGAAGTATTACAACTTTAACTATGAAAACTGAATGATGATCTACAAACTCAAAAAGTTAAAGAAAATACATCAGCGTCCAACACCCTGATGGACATTTTTGTCCATTTCTGTGTCTATATCTGTCTAAGTGTCTGGATCACTGCCACACTTGACAGTGGAGGGATACGGTAGCTACCAAACAAGTTAAAGTGAAGGTAACACCTCACACCACTGGGACGGCGACTGAACATCTCACACCTCTTCTTTACTAGGCCTGGAACAAGACGACAGGCTTTCTCCATTTACACCCATTGATTCTGTCATTGACATGTGTTTGAGTCTTGTTTGGCTAAAAGTCGAACTTTAGAACACATCAAACCATTCAATTCATGTTCTCGACCTCTGTGATCGAAAACTGTCCTTTTATGTCCTGGTGAGGGAGACAATGGGAGGACCACCAAAATGGTGGTTTGATGTTTTTTTAAATCTGATGTGTTTTTAATCTAGAGTGACCAAACCAAACTTGAATGGTGAAAGATAACGGTATTGCATGTTAAACACAAACTTCTCTAAACAGATATATAAATGTAGATAAATTGGTCTGCGACCGTGGCCTGCAAGTCAGCACTGAGGCCTTTCTGCTCAAAAGTAAATCTACAGCAAAAGGCTGCGCGACGCAACATTTCTCCAATTAGAGGTTGCAGATTTATCAACATATCTGTCCTCCTGCCTTCATATGGCTAAAAGGATCTAATGAATTGGGAAGTGAGAACAGGCGTGCAGTTGGGTGGGGCAGTCAGGTGATGGGGAAAGGAGGGAAGGTCCAGGAATAGCACAGAAGGGCCTGCAGAAATGTGCCTGCAGAGGAGGGACAGGAAGACACTGTGGACAACCGATACTGTCAGAATCACTCTTGCTTCAAACACAGTTAACGCTGTTTCTTTATGCTGATTTAAACACATTCACTGGTTGTGGAATGTTAATTAAAATAGTTCAGAGACATGTATTCTTAGAGGAATGTCAATTTCTCCACCACAAAAAAACGACAACTCGCTTTTAGCTACCTAATTTGAATGATCCAATGATTGCACCTTTCCTTTCACAGGTGCCTTTCACTTAATCATATGCCTTTTTAAAGAACTTTAAAAAAATAAACTACTATTTCTATTGTTGAACAGCGCGCTTTTGCTGATTTGTACGAATAAACAATCCAACACTTTTGTTGTGCTAACTGTTGATATTCCCACACGTCAGCTTTGCTGTGTCGCAACATTCTTTAATGGACCAACATTAAAAGCTGTTTTGTCCCAGCTCTTATGTTTGAAGGAGGCAGTGGTGGTGGGGTGCTCAGGCGTGACTCTGTAAAGTGGAATCATCTTTCCTTTGAAAGGACAGATAGTTAGAACTCCTCTTTGAGAGTGATCGTTAAGGATAACCACTAACACCACAGCCCGTGAAGAGACAATTACCCGCAATCACACCGGCCGCCAGTGGAGTGGCATTTTATGCAAGTGTTTGTGTGTGTGTGTGTGTGTGTGTGTGTGTGCTCGTGGAGGTTTGTTCGCCCCTTCGCTAGGCATCTGGACGTCCCCCGTCTTCCCAGCCAGTCATCTGTCACCATTACAGGACAAAGGCAGCAGCGTCTCAGGGCCATTACTGAGATTGCTAGAGATGATTTGGAGTGTCCTCCTCAGCACCGAGAAAATCATTTCCTCACAAAGAGGCTGCCCCTCCGGTTCTGCTGGCCCCTGCCAGCCTACGGGACAAACTACAGAGCCCTTCTTCTGTCTCAGTTGCCTCCGGGAGTGATGGACATTCACAGAGAGGAAGAACAAATCAGAAAACAGACCGGAAAGCTAAAGAGAGCAACAGATAGTGAGCTGAGCAAATGAGGAAGCAGGAAGAAAAGGAAGAAAAATGTATGCATCTTGTAACTGGATATTAGGGAAGAAGAGTGTTTTATATCCATTTTCTTTATATATATATATATATATAAAGAAACATTGATATAAAGTAAATGCTGCCAGGCTGTAATGAGAGAAAAGTAAGCATGGAATGAAGTTGAATCAGCCAATCTCCAACACACTTCCTTCATTTGAACTCTTCTTTTTCTTCTCATCTCTCGTTTCCCTCCTCTATCGCTCATCTCGTTCTTCCTCTCTCACTCAGTCTCCTTCTCTCTCTCTCTCTCTCTTTCTCTCTCTCACACACACACACACACACACACACACAAACTGCTGGCCAGATATGTAGCTTCATTTACAATCCAGCTGACCTTGGCTGGAATGTGGATGAGTGTTTAAACATCAGATGTTGTGAAGTGAGTACAGGTTATGTGTGTGTGTGGACAACTGGTCAGTGGCTGGAGTGTCACCCCCTTCCACCTCCTCACCCCACCAAACTTAACCCCCCTAGCACACGCACACACACACACACACACACACCTCTGACACACAGAGATCATGATGAATTGTTCTCTCTGCAGGCCCAGATTGTTTTTAAGGTTTAATTCAGTTTCTTCCTGTGCTTGGATGAGCAGCTGTGTGTGTGCATGTGTGTGCGTGTGTGTGCATGTGTGTACTGATGAGTGTGTTTGCAGCTCTCTGTAGGTGTGTCACACTACGTGTGTGAGATAGAGAAGCAGAGGAGAGAGGGAGAAAGAGAGAACAAACAGGCGTTATGGATCTCAGGTCTAATGTACTCCAGCAGGTCAGAGAGTGGGGGCCTCTAGTCGCCATGGAAATGACAAGACCTGATCAATACTCAAGGTTATGACCTCTAAACTGTGACCCCTCCCCCAAATTCCCTATGCTCCCACCCATTTCTCACCTCACCCCGCCTTACATCTATCTATCTATCTATCTATCTATCTATCTATCTATCTATCTATCTATCTATCTATCTATCTATCTATCTATCTATCTATCTATCTATCTATCTATCCATCTATCTATCTAATTGTAACGCTCTTCTGGTCAACTCAGCTCCCTCAAGGCCTCTCCAATTACATTTGTTCTCTTTTCTCCCGACTATATCATCAATATGCATTGGCCAACCCGATCAAACCCTGAACTCTGCTCAGAAACACACTCTCTAACTCAGACGTTCTGTCCCGTTGTTTATCTTCTTCTGTTTCCACAAATTTATATTCAGGACAGGGAAGCCTAGTCCACTAAATTAAGACAAAACCAGTAAAACCCAAGATGGCAAGATTTTCAAGGTCCACATTAGCCCGAATGGAGATTTTTTGCAACAATATGGTGAAATGATGATCTTTGTGAAACTACATGTCACATATTTTAAATTCTCTCAACAGACATCCATGGTGTCAGTTTTAGTTGTAAAGGTTGCAGGTGTATGCATGTTGCATCTAGAATGATGCAGGAAGCAAGGTATATTCACACTTTATATTTATATATTTAATATCAGCACATTTGCCTGGAAAGAGTGTAATAAAAGTCCATCTTCTTATTTTCATTGATGACTTTGAGACATGCAGATTTTTAAGCTTTTGGGAGAAATGTCCAGTGAGCAGATCAAAACAGCCAAACAGAGAGGAGGTAATGAATGATACAAGTGGAAAGACAAAGGAGAAGAAAAACTGATTAACTGTCAGAGACTTCTTGGCTTTGCAGTGTATTCATCAATACTGAGAAAGCACCCTTTTCTGTCTGTGAGGGCAGGAAAAGTGGAAAATGTTGGACATCTTCCAGCCTGCAAACCACAGACCAAAGCCTCCATTTGAAGTTATCAATATCAATCTATCTTGGCCTTCCTTCAAACTGAATAAAAGGTATGGGTTCTCTTCATCAGTGCTACACAATAAACTGATACCATCTGGCACAAAAAGGAGGACAGAGCGAGGAAGAAGAGGCAACAGTGACTAATCACAATAAAATCCTCCGAACACGTGTTTAAAAAAAACAAAACAACTTTAATACATCTTCTCTTCTTCATGTACATGCTTCATCGCTTGAGTGGATTTAACAGCAATAATGAATTGAATCATCAACTGAGAGCAGCTTTCAGGGAGGTAGTTCATCCTCAGTTTCAATCATTTTCAAGAGAACAGAACATCACTCACCTTTACATTAATTCACATTAAGCAATTGATGGACATTTAAAAATACACGGACAAATATATCAATAAATAAACAAAGGGAAATAAAAAACACAATTTAAAAGTATAAATTATATACAATAATATATATATTATAAACAAATGCTATACAGAAATATGAACTTAATGGGATTTTTGTAATTATCAACTAGCTTAATTAGATTTTTCTATGAAGTCTATTAGACAACCCCAAACTTTCAGTTTATTTCAATGAGAGAATAAGCAGGCTGGATATTTTGTACAGTCAGCACAGATCCACGTAAACAAAAAGATGAACAGAAGCCAGCAGAGGAAGGTAATGAGTCCAGGGTGGTGGAGGTGGAGGGTGGGGGTGGGGGTCTTGTACTGAGTGACTTTAAACCCGTTAAACCCTCCACAGATTGCGCTAGTATTTTGACAATGGCCAGTAAACTATCTAAATTGCAGTGTTTTAGCACCTGTCTCTCTGTGCTGAGCTGGGAAGCGAGGCGTGAGGCTGTCAGCCTTGTCAAGCGGCCTTTCTTTCTCCCCTTTCTCTCTCCCTGCACGGCTGCTATCATCATCACCGGCCTTTCAGACACCAAACTTTGTCCCTTTATCTCCGATTGTGCCTCTCCTTTACTATCCCGCTAAAATTACCCTTTCATTTTGTTGTGCCATAAAATTACAGCCTGGTGAAGATTGGCAGTGTTTTTCTGCAGAGGGGGGCAAATCAATGTTTTTGTTGTGGCCGTATGTGTGTGGGGGTGTGTGTAGGTGTGTGTGTGTGTGTGAGTATGGGCGTCTTCAGAATGTCAGAATCTAGTGATGTGTGATCGATGTGCCATTGTTTGTGTGTGTGTGTCTGTTTTTTTGTGTGTGCATCTGTGTGTGTGTTCATGTCTCAGATCTATCACTGAGGATAATAGGACTCTTGGTAATGCCAGGCTACAGGGGCAAAGACCCTTGTTTTACTGGACAATTTTAGATTTTTTCAATCAGTAAAAGGAAAATAGCAAAGTAATACTGGAGGTGAGGACCCGTGTTAGGGCAAAGGAGAAAGGCAAGTGCTGAGGTTGATCTCTGTATGAAAGTAATCATATTCATACCAAATCTCAGCACAGCAGACATGGATTCTCTCAGGTCTATATCAGACTAAAGTTAAGGCTCTGTTTTTTCTCTTGGTAAAGACTGATATAAAGCAATCTTCAAGCGGCAAGCACACACATACACACACACACACACACACACACACACACACACACACACACACACACACACACACACACACACACGCATATTCCAAGTCTTTGTAGGTGCAGGTGTGGAGACCGACCACACAAAGTTTTGAAATGATGCAAAATGTTTAAAATAGATATATGAAATACAAATAAGGTACATTATGTCTGTGAGTAGGTCAGTAGTGTATGTAATGTCCGTGTGTGAGTGCACTGATGTGATACACAAATCACAAACAGAACAGTGTCAGCTGACAGGCCAGGGGAAGCGTGCAAGAGGATCTTGTAGATCTGATTTATAGACTCCTGAGTGGAGCCTACTCTGGTGTTCCGCATCTCAAGTTGATGTACTGCATCAAGGTCTCAGCTCTACCCTTCACCTTTCTGGATCAAAACAAAAACCACAGCCAATCAGAGAAGACAAGGTAGGGCCAATCCTGTGGCCGTCACAGTCCACCCCCCTCCCAAGATAGGGTTTAACTTTACAGGTTAAACTAGTTTATTAAGACATAGAAGTACTTGCACTAAAGACAACCAGGAGACTGCAGTGAATACAGTGTTAAGGATGTTGCCATTAATGATGCGTGGTAACTGAATGCTTGATGCACAATGATGTCTTAGAAAAGTCTCTAAACATCAGCTCATTCCTAGACAGTCTCACTTTTCCGTGTCTCTTTCGCTATCAAGAGTCTTTTCGAGAGACAGAGACAGCGTCTGTCGTTATCAGCGTGAAACAGCCTGCTTCCTTGAATAACTCTTTGTCTGGTCAATTAATAACCGGCATTGATATTAGCATGTTTGCGCAAGGAGCGGGAGAATAAGGGCATGCATTTCCGACGCCACCATTTCGTTATCTGTCTTCTCAGTTGACATTTTGCTCCACTGATACTCTCTGACGCTTCCTCGTTGGCTGGAGAGTCGAAACAAACATGAAGTCCAGTTTGCACACAATCTGGAAGCTATCTAACTGGGTAAACAATGACTCCTTTGTAGATTTTGGTCTTGTAATGTATTTTCTGCTAAGTTGTAAATATACAGCAAGTCAGTGGACGTGATGCAAGAAGCTTTCCTATATGACATGTACGAGTGATTTAAGAAAACTTGTAGCATTCACCAATTTTCTTGTCTTTTTTCTAAGATTTTTTTTAGGTTCAAATTAAATTCTCCAGTGGTCCACACCTGTCATGCGTCATGTATAAATAATAAAAACACTTGTTTGACTTAAGATATAATGCCATATAAATGTAGAGTTTAAACATGGTACATACATTAACTAAAATAAATATGGTCTTTGAGGTGGATAATTCTCCTTTTTACATTTTTGGGAAAGAAACCTTCCTACCAACCAAGTGGAACAGGTGGCCTTATAGGACAATTTGAGGATGTGGATTACGGTAATGATCACATCTAAACACGCACTGACTCATGAACAGGCGGCGTTCATCAGGTTGAAACAAGCGACTTACGGCAAGTTTGTGCAAATGAGAGAGTTTGGTGAAACACTGAGCAAACCTCCGAAAAAAAGTAAAATTTTGCGTGAGGCCCAATGCAACAAAATGCTATTTTCCTTTTTATATTTAGTTCAATCATTGTCTGAAAATATCCTTGGTATGAGAATCAATGGCACAAGCACAGCAACGTTGTGACAATTCTGATTTGTTTTTGTTTATTTTCCCCTTCATGCCGCCTTCCTGTGATTACAGAGTCTACAATGTGGGGGCAGAGACTCCTAACAATTTATTTATCGAGCCAATCCACCTCCTGACTCATAACTCACAGTCAACACTGAATACGAGTAGCATCAACATCCATGAAGCAGATTGAGTTCTGGTACTGCGGTGAATATATCTATAATAAATCTTTTGATATCCACTGCTATCCTCTTTGCGCTGAAAGCTTTCTGGATCCATACCAACTCCTGTTCTCTGACGTATAAGGAAGGAGGATGACCTTTACGGCTTTTGAATAGCGTAAGGCTACCAAGACCTCTTCACCTGCGGTGCGTACTCTTTGTCGCAGCCAAGCCTCTCGGCATTGCAAAGTCCAGAAGTATCTCGTATTATATCAAAAGAATGGCAAGAGAATGTGGAAGGCATTTACTTGTGGAGAGGTGAGGCAAGAGGCAGAGTGAGAGGCAAGCTGTAAGGTCCCATCAGTGCAGAGAAATGGGAGTGAAAAGGATGAAAACCTTTAAATGAAAATCAATACGATAAGGCAGGAAGGCATAAGAACTGGGGGGAAGGTAATAGAATAGACTAAAGATAAATAATGAGGACAGGAGGAAGGGGAAAGAAATGAGAAGGGAGAGAAGAAAGAAGGAGACAAAGAAAAATGATGGCAGAATACAATCAGAGGAATATATTTGTTATTGTGTGGCTGTCCTTCCCATCAATAGACTCAAGTTAGAAGACGGACGAATTTGCCCTCAGCAGCTTTGATGAGTGGAAAGTGCTCAAGTCTCTATTCTTATCTGTTTCTAAAGCACTTTCTGATTGAACATGTTCTTGTGTAACATTGAACCTTAAGCTGCAACCAGTAACTCATTTAAACATTCATAGACGACTTTATGTTGATAAATGCAACTGATTTACTCTCACATTATTGATTTACCTGTTGGTATACAAGATATGCAGTACTGGATGGCACAGCAGTATAACGTCATAATAAACACTGCTTCCAGGCATACCGCCATCACGTGTTCATGCTTGTTTGAGATGTGATGGCACTTCTAAACAAAGATACACCTTCAAATATGAATCTTTTCCGATAGATTGAATGGGAGCTGCTTTTTAAGGTACAGGATTTTCAAATTCAACGCCACCTTATTGAACGACATTCCTTGACGGATTGAAATGAAGCAGAATTTAACATTGATGACCTGATTTCATTCATTTATTCAGCATTAGACACTATCAGCGTGTGATTTCTAAAAAAGGAACTCTTCCGCTATTGCTTTCGATGTAGCTGAATGTATTTCAGAGGAAAACTAAATCATCACTCTGCAGTGGTCAGTCCTGGTTACTGCTAGCACAACAAATCAGTCCTGTATCAGTCAACCCTGCTGAGGTGTTGTGGTTAAAGAGTCTTCAGGCTGAACAACCTGAATTCCAACCCTGTGATGGCAAGAATCTTTAACAAGTCGCTCCCTTCATCATCTAACCTCTTTGGAACCACTTAATTTCCCTATTTATTACTTTGTGTTGGTCTTTGAATGGCAACACTATTTTGACGGGTTCTGTTTTAGAAATGTATCCGTTTTCAACACTTTATTATATCAAAGCATCTGTTCAGGCTCTTAATTTATAACACCAGCACTGGCATGTGCGCAGCATATCAGTTGTAAAAATCTATTCCAGAGTGTATCTGTTTGTACGAATGTTTGCTTGTGCACAGAGTGCATTTGTGTAAAAGAAGCTGTTTAATTGTATTTGGAAACAGAGATGATGGGTGCGAGCGTCCAGGCTATTGATATGTTTCTGTGCCTGTGTGAATGCAGCATCCCATCATACCCTGAGATATTTCAACACAACCATCGATCAGCTTCAGCAACACCCAGATCAGATGATGCCAGCCTGGGTTACAGGAAGCATGTGTGTGTGAGTGTGTGAAGGACAAAAAGTGCAAGGCTGCAAGGAACGAAGAAAGCATCACCTCATGTCTCACTTGCAGGGTGGGAAGATGAAGAAACTGATCAAAATGTTAAATTAATGATAAATGAAAAAAAAAAACAACTGATGAAAGATGACGATGATGTGTTTGTTTGTAGGCTTATGTGTCTGCTGTTGAGAGGAGATGGGGGGTTGTGGGGTGTCTTTAGCAACCCTAAACCTCACCCTCAATCATGAATGAGAGCAGATACTCCACCATCACACTGTGTAACTCTCTGGACGCAGGCCAAGCAGGAAAGGGAGGCTGGCAGCAATTACAGGCACACACACACACACACACACACACACACGCACACACACACACACACACACACACACACACACACACACACACTGATCGCACAGCACCGAAAGCACAGAGCAGTGAGGCCAGTTCCATCTGTGATTCTTCAAAGAGTTTGGCTGATATTGATTTGGTGCCAAGGTTAGCAGCTCATTCAGGCAGAGTGGAGCTTTCAGGAGCAGCTGGAAGGAGCTGAGACCACAGCCGGAGACGGAGGCTGAGACCTTGAGCTGAAACACACGGCAGCAATCCTCTGTAGGGGCTAACAATGTCTCCAAGCACACCATCACAATCACAATGCAGACAAAGACAAATAAACACACTGACACATAGGCGCACACTGACACACACACACACACACACACACACACACACACACAC
>JAVQJD010069725.1:0-29445 GCA_036023655.1 Nannoperca australis
AGACTTGAGGCTGTAATTGCAGCCAAAGGTGCATCAACAAAGTATTAAGCAAAGGCTGTGAAGAGAGACTGAGATTTCTTAGTTTTTTTTTTTTAATTGTGTAGAATTTTGACGACAAAAATGTATTTATTCCATTTTGGAATAAGGCTTTAACATAACAAAATGTGGACAGAGTGAAACGCTGTGAATACTTTCCGGATGCACTGTATATAATGGTTGAAATTAACACTGATCCAAAATAGCATACTGGAGAGATGGGCCCATGCAATTGTTTCTTATGTGACATTTGCGTACCACTGAATGAGACTGTACACACGAGCTGGTGGCTATAAAACTAATCTCCTGGTGGTGTAGCTCTCAAAACTCAAGCTGCCTGTGTGACTTGTAATTAAAGGAAGAGTTCAACCTTTTACTCTCTTTCTTGCCCAGAGTTCAATCAGAAGATTGTCGTATCTGTACTCTAAAAATGTGACTGGAGCAAGCAGCCGGTTAGCTTAGGTTAGCACAAAGACTGGAAACAGCTAACATTGTTCTGTCCACAGGGGAAAACATCCACCAACCACAACTGAAAAGCTCACTAATGATCAGATTTGAGCTGGTTTGATAGCTTCCTTTTTAACGTACACACAAGAGTATTCTCAATCTTGTTATGTAACTGCAAGAAAGCAAATTATCACATGTACCAAAATGTCGAATTAATTTTTAAATTTCGACAAGATATGATGGAAATTAAAACCCATTATGGATTATGACTCAGATTTGGCATCTTACTGTAGTTTATTGTCTTAATCAGCTTTTTGCCCCACATACGTCCACGTCTGTCTGTCTCCTGGCAGCGAGTCTGACAAACTTTATCTTTTATTCAGCAAAAATATTTGCTAGGTTTGCTTTTATGTGATATTAATTTGCAATCTATAGTTAACATGAGTTCAAATATAAACTGAAAATGTTTTCTCATTTGTTAATGTCTGTCTTAGAGTTTAAATTAAACAACTGAGTCATATATGGTGAATATACAGACTTAATGAGAACCTGTATGCCAGTTAGTCCTCCATCTTAGAAATAACTTTAAAAGACCAAACAGAGGGTGGGGGGGATGCAGCAAGATCATGGCAAGTCCTCCACCCGTGTAGGCAGGAAGTGCCGAGCACAAATCATCTGTGGGGCTCTGCCCATCAGAAACAGGAAGAACAAAGTGCAAACCAGCAATTAAACCACACCCCTCACACTAGGAAGATGGATTGTGTTATTGAACACCTTGGTGATGTTGCAACAACCCCAAGATCTGATCCAGCCACTTTGGGACATATTACAATGGTGACATTGGCAACGGGAACCTAGGATTTGTCATGGTTGCCATGATCTATTTTCAAAAATAATGCATATGCATTAGAAGTAGCAATGTGGGGAAGAAAATATTTAAGGGATTTTAATCTTCATTGGGGAAAAAACACAAAGCTTGATTTCTGGTCATTATCAATGGTTGCTTTTGACTTGAAGTGGACACATCTAAGATTGAATTGCTAGCCCTGCATGGTATCCGCTATCTTGCCTCCTCTTCAGTCAAACTAAACCAAGACAAACAAAAACCCACAGTCCTGAACCATCAAACACGGCATGAATGCACCTTCGCAGCATATACAATCTATTTATAGAGCTACTTGGGAATAGTGAAGTGAATACACTCCAGGCAATTTCAGTTTAAGGTAAACACATCCATCACATATTAAATAATTTAATAAATACCTCAAATGCAGTGCAACACATTTTCTGCTTACATTTTCAGTTTTAATACAAAAAAAGTGAACAGTAGTTTTTTCTCCCTGGGAATCTATTTAGACAGACTGGGGAAGCATTAATATGCACACCGTCACAATATAATGCAATCATATATGAAGATAACCCACACTCACACATATTAGGATCATATAGCAAGACAACACTATTTTGTTGAGTGTATATATAGAGTCTAATTACATTGTGAGCAGTGGTGATAAATCACTGGAGTCTTAATCAAAGCACTACAACAGAGAGAGTCATCAATCACTTACTACAGCACAACACAACAGCAGCCTGTAGCGTCTCCTTGTCTTCTGGCTGGCAGCCCTGCTTCGTGCCTAACATGGGACATATCGCTGTGACACAATATCATTAGCACAATCAACACCACTTTGGATGTCCTGACAGGGAGCCATCATATGGCAAATGGATATGGAGATATATGAGGCCATAAAGCTCACAAACTCCCATTCCCATGTCAATAAATGTAAAAGGAAATGTGCACAGGAGAAACTGGACTTTCTTCTCAGATGAGGAAAGACACAAAATATCAGCAGCTCCTCTAAGGCTCTTCTCCCTCGCAAGGTGTCACATTACTTATAGCCTGCTATGATAAGGTATTTCAAGTAATGGTCTATTCAACTCTGGACTCTTCAATTTCTGCATGGACACGTCTAACTGTAGTTGGCTGTGATGGATGGCAGAGCTGGGTCACCTCAAAGGTGCTGTAGTGACATTCAGAAAGCCCCTACTTAAGGTGGGGGGAATGACAGATGGCATTTCAATGGAATCTATAAAAATGTGTCAGCACTGGAAGATGGTTTGACTTTTAGTCCTCTGCTGACCTACTTTAGATCCAGTGTGCATTCAACAACACTCAATGATTTGAAGACCTTCAAATATAATGCTGGAGGCAAAACCTGTAGAGGAGACATTGCTTCAACCTGGAGCTCATCAAGAACAAGCACACCTACTGAAGTGCCCGTGAGCAATACTCCCACTGCAATGGTCCCCATTAATAATACTTTATAACTGATGTTTAAGTGTCTTGTGGGATTCCATCTTCCATCTTTCTTTTGATGAAATATTCCTGCTATTTAACATGAGAGCATAGCTGAGGTTAAATGAAAGAGGACAAGACAGACAGAACAAATAGAAAAGAGATGGAGAGAGAGAGAGAAGGGCTGAGACGGAAAGCAGTCAGCTATGAAGGACATGGCCGCAGCAGTTATTTTTAGTTATCAGTTTTCGGAGGCTGTCATTCGGAACATCTCATTAAAAATCAGAAAAAAAATCTTGATGCTCCATCAAACCATTCAAATCACTGAAAAAGGTTATATGTCCTCGTGTGCGTGCTCTCTGTCTGTCTCTCTCTCTCTCACTCACTCACTCACTCACTCACTCATACACACACACACACACACACACACATACACACACACACACACACACACAGTATTCCATTTCTCTTAGCGTTAAATAAGCATGAGGCTTTTAGTGCGTTCATTAGATCTTTGGTGACCTCTGCAAAAGGTATCTAAACCAAATTTCCTTTAATATTAGAGGGGTTGTGTACAGATGGTTTAATTAAGTTCATGTGCCCACAGGCATGTCTCTTAAAATGCATAGAAGCCCATTTAAGGTATATTAATCATTCTATAATGAGAGTTTAAACACCAAGATTCATTAGCACAATGTGGACACAGTGAATCACATACTTGAGGGAGAAGTCCTCACTAATAAAGTCGTTAAACTTAATAACAGAATCTCAGTTTTATGTCTTATTCATGCTAAGTACCTCATGCAGCAATTCACAACGAAAGCAACTCAAAGCAATAAATATATTGCAATAAATCTGTAACATTGTGATTTTTTATGCTATACACAGTTGTTTGTTCTGATTTTAAGTCAATTACATAATAATAACACCAACAGAAATGCTGTAAATAAACTGAAAGATGTAATTATTGATCCAGTCACAGTTTGCATCCAGACCAATCAGCATTGCGATTGGACCAATTTCTGCTTTTGAAACTCAATTGGGCGTTAATCTCTTCCTGTCTCTCCTTGACTGTTAACTGGTTTTATAGGTAATTACTAAACTTATAGGACTGAACCACAAAGAGCAGAGCAATTATCAAGTAATTACTAGAAGAGTTAATTATTTAACTCCCTTTGCCATTGTTAAACTTTGTGCTCCAATGTCCTACATTGTTTTAGAAAGGCTAAACTCATCTGGCATGAGTTTATCAAACACTCTAGATACACTTATTGACCATTTGATTTACTATAATATGCAGCGGTGGACGTATTGTACGTCTAAGTCAAACAAATATAAAGGGTAATGCTGCCACCTGTTGGATCTGAGGTGTACTTGCCGTCTTTGTAGCTGACTGTTGACAATGCTGCCTTCATCGCTGTCGGAAATATGAATATTCAACTAAAACCACATAGCTACTGGTATGTATTTTTAATCTTCTTTAAGCCCTAGATTTACGACACAACTCTTTTGGTGTCAAACTAAAACAGCGCCTAAAACTATCTTCCTTCTAGGAACTATTTTGATATTATTGCCCGAGGGAAGGTGTATTTTCAACTGCTAACTTCTGCATTTGAAGGCAGATAAGTAGCTAAACATGGCGGACACGGATGAGCCGTAAGTAGCTGACGAAGAAACAAGCAAGAAACAGTCATTAACTGCCCGAAAGATGCTTTCAAATCTCATTAACCTACGAAAGCACAGCATGAATGAACCTTCTTTTATTCTCTCTTTTTAGGGAGAAGAAAAGAAGGAGAGTAGTGGAGCTGACTGAGAAGTTAGTGATGAATTGGTAGAACTGGCGGAAGGTTTGAGGTTACTAGACAGGAGGAAGGTTAACGTTAGCTAGCTGAAGAAGCTAACCTAATACTGGTTGTAAACAGAGTACACTGACAGCGAGGCTACGGACATACTAACTCTACTATACTAACTCTTTGGTCGTGAATAGCTATCACGTCTGTAGAGTAAGACATTTGCGGTATCGGTTATCTCTTTGCAAAGTTGGAGGTTTTTACTGTATCTTCTTACTGTTGACATGCTAGCTCTTCACTTAGCCTAGCTACCGGGAGCTATCCAGTCAAAAGAGATAACCTACAAAATGTCAGAGGGTCAGAAACGCCCACCTGTCAACAATATGCAGTTTCACTATATTTTAATGCAGTGGTTCAACCAAAAACGTTGTACATGTTAGTGCAGACGCCGACGTAGGGCAGACATCAAAACACAAGTGAATCTTACTCTTATGTAGTTTCTTGAGTCTCTCAAATGATTGCATGACCTGCTGTGAACTGTAGCACCCTTAATATGTGACAGTAAGTCACAGTATTGAGTTTAGCTCTTGATTGATTTGTTTGTTTTGCATGATCTCAGTAGACTTAGAAGGGTTTGTGTAATACCAAACCATACAGTGTTGTGCATGTCATCTACCATTAAATACTCTGAGATTTTCAGAGATGCTGCTGGTGATACCTCCTAAATGTGCGTTTTGTTGTCTCCAGGATGGTGGTTGATGGGGGCAATGGACGCACCTGTGAGTGGGAGGGCCGGTGGAACCATATCAAAAAGTTTCTGGAAAGAACGGGGCCCTTCACACATCCTGACTTTGAACCCAGCACAGAGGTAACAATAACAGGGAGCACGATGATTATGCACTTTGATTATGTTTAATTTGTCATTTGAGCTGTCCTATGCCATCTTGTATTGCTCTAATACATAATGTTTTTATCACCTCTCACCACAGTCATTGCAGTTTATGTTAGAAACCTGCAAAATCCTGGTCATTGGTGCTGGTGGTCTGGGATGTGAGCTGCTGAAAGACCTGGTATGATCACTATTATTGTGAATGTTTGGACGGTACAATTTGTGCTTCAATGAATGGCCAACACGTATGATTTTTCTTCATGCTCTGCCCCAGGCATTATCAGGCTTTCGCAACATTCATGTTGTCGACATGGACACCATTGATATTTCTAACCTGAATCGACAGTTCCTCTTCAGGTCAGTAGAAAATATGTAATAAATTCTTTGTATTGCATTTTATTCTATGTAGTTTTTGACTATGTTATTTGTTAATGTAGTGTTTGAAGCAAGAAGATATGTTATTTTAATGTATGTGTAATGTTGACCAGGCAAAAAGATGTAGGTCGGCCCAAGGCGGACGTGGCAGCTGATTTTATCAACACCCGCATACCTGGATGCTGTGTTGTCCCGTATCCTTTTGATTGAACAACTATTGCAATTTGGATGCTTGAATCACAATTTAAGAATGCATACAGAGATGCCATACTTAAGTCTCTTAAGGTTGTTAAAGCAAGTGAACATTTTGTCCAAACTTCTCCTAAATGGTCTGTGCAGACATTTTAAGAAAATTCAAGACTTCGATGAAACGTTCTACAGACGTAAGTATCATTAGGACTACTCATTCCCAACTCAGCAAATTTCTAGCTGAAAGTGGTGCAATGATTGAAGCAGCTTACAATTCGGTTTGGTGCGTGATACAGGGCTCGCGGTTTGATACTGCTTGGAATGTGTCTTTAAAAGACGTCAGATTTGAATGTATTCATCTCTCTATTTTCATTTAGAATTCCATCTAATTGTCTGTGGACTAGACTCTATAATTGCCAGAAGGTGGATGAATGGTATGCTGGTAAGTTCTTTCTTTTTGCTGCAATCTTTGTCACAGCCCTTCAACTGTTTTTGCTACATTTTCCTTGAGTAATACTCACATTGGTAAAACTGTTAAGATGTTGTGCTTAGTGACATGTTTAATGTAATGACAAGCAGCCCCTCTGTTCCTCTGTGCAGCTGTCTTTGCTGGTGTATGAGGATGGTGTCTTGGACCCAGGTTCCATCATTCCTTTAATTGATGGTGGCACTGAAGGCTTTAAAGGCAATGCCCGAGTCATTCTCCCTGGCATGACCGCCTGCATCGACTGTACCCTTGAGCTTTATCCTCCTCAGGTGAGGACCACAACTTATAGGTCTTACAGAAACTGTTCCTGGTCAGTTTGTTGTTGCTAAAATACACCTGTCTTTGCAGGTCAACTTCCCCATGTGTACAATAGCCTCCATGCCTCGTTTGCCAGAACATTGCATTGAATATGTCCGGATGCTGCAGTGGCCCAAAGAGAAACCTTTTGGAGGTAGGAAATAACACTGTAGGTACTGTTATCTGTGTTGAATGGTCTTTGTTGTGTTTAGAATGATCATTAAGTAAGACATGAGTCTTAACAAACCCCAACCCCTGACTTACAAGACCTTTACAAACAAGTAAACTGAAGTTCTTGTTCTTCTCTGTGTGTGTGTGTGTGTGTGTGTAGATGGTGTGGTCCTGGATGGGGATGACCCGGAGCACATCCAGTGGGTGTACCAGAGATCTCTGGAGAGGGCAGCAGAGTTCAGCATAACAGGAGTCACATACAGACTAACCCAGGGTGAGCAGCACACATACTGCAGCACATCTGTCTTGTCACTACCGGCACAACACTGCTACTTTTCTTGCAGTCAAAGTACATAAAACAGCAAGTTGTTGCTGTCCAAATTTCTATTTTAAAATTAGTTCGGGCACTTTCTTGGACTGCTCTTTTATATAAAGAGCAGTCCAAGTCTGTGTCCAAGTCTGTGTCTCTAAAACTATTTGTTTTTGTCCAAGAAAAATGGTAAAACATTGCAAGAAACATGTCTTATTGATGTTCGCTCTGATCAACAATTATGTAGCTTTTATTTGATTTGATTGTCCATTTTTAGAAGTAAAAACAAAAAAAATGTAAATATATATTTGTATATTTAAATGTTGCAGGGGTTGTCAAGAGAATAATTCCAGCGGTGGCTTCTACAAATGCTGTTATAGCTGGTGAGTGAATAAATGTGAGTGCATTAGTAGAGACCTGTGGACCTGATGCCTTTATGAAAGACTTGATGCCCTGCCATACATGAGTCAAACATTTCCAAACACTACTGATTATATTGCCTTTATGTAAACAGAAATGTCAACCTGGACATAAGAGATTTTTTTTTCTGATTTGTTTAACCCAGCCGCTTGCGCAACCGAGGTTTTCAAAATAGCATCAAGGTGAGTCTGCAGGTTCTGCTTGAGCCATATGCCGAAAGTGAAGAACTTTATACACCACATGTGCCCTTCACCGTGTCTCACAGTTTTACCTTTTTCCACATGCAGTGCCTACATACCTCTAAATAACTACATGGTCTTCAATGATGTTGACGGCCTGTACACCTACACTTTCGAAGCAGAACGGAAGGTTTGTGCCTAAATTTGGTTTCTGCCAGTTCCTGTTTGCTACAGCGATAAAATTGCCTTTTTGTAAAACTCGTGTTTATGTTCACTTCCGATGCAGGAAAACTGTTCAGCCTGCAGCCAAGTACCTCTGGACTTGAACTTTTCTCCATCTTCCATACTCCAGGAGGTGCTGGACTACCTGACTGAGAGTGCCTCTCTGTAGGTTCCCTTATTATCATGTATTTTTGATTGCTATGCTGTATCCTACTTGTTTTTAGTAGTGCATTACGCATTGTCTTCAACAACCGTGTATTTTTTTCAGACAAATGAAATCACCTGCTATAACAGCAACAGTGGAAGGGAAGAACAAAACATTATATTTACAGGTAATTATCCCCTGGTTTCATGCTGTTTTGTGTTTTCACTTAAGTCTCATAGTAATGTGAGTCTGAAGTGTGTCCTGATGAAATTAGCCATTTGTGCAAATTTTGGTTTGATCCGATGTTCATTTGGTATTTTGTTGTACAGTCTGTCGCTTCAATCGAACAGAGGACGCGGCCAAACCTGTCCAAAACCCTGAAGGGTGAGGTTCTTTATTTACTGGCAAATGCTTGATGAGATGAATATGCTGTGAATATGCTGACTCTTATGTTATGATGTGTTTTTTTCCAGAGCTGGGGCTGACTGACAGACAAGAGCTGGCTGTAGCTGATGTCACCACACCCCAGACCATGTTGTTCAGACTCTGCTTTACCTCATAGGATGAACTGAAACTCCCACAGCCAGTTGATGTCACTGATTGTTTCTCGGCCAAATATGACTTGATGCAGAATATTTAAAATGGCCTAAAAACTAGAAAAGTTTACAGTGTATTCGGTCACAGTAAAGTAAATTATTTTATCTAATTTCATTGTTTTAATGTATGTATTGACTAAAGTTAATGTTTTGCACTGAAAAGCCAAATCATAGTTCATGTTTTGTTGAAACATTGTCTGCAAATGTTAAGGATTTCTGCATTAATAAGTTATCTGCACTATAACCTAAAGTGTGCTCTGTGCAAACAAAGAGACAAGCATTGGTTACTTCGGGAAAGATTAGTCTGTTCTTGCCCTGGTTTTGAATATTTTGAATTTTTATTTATTCCAACACAGTGTTTTAGTTCAGTAACCACTTAAGTCGATAAGAAGAAGCGGATAATGATGTGTGAACTGGAATAAAATGTTTTTCTTACAAATATCGATGTTTTCTTTATGCACCTACATGAATTTGTGAAAGTGAATAATATTGACTTAAGTTTAGTATGCAGGATTGAGAAGTTAACTTTGCTTCAGAGGAAGTTTGTTTACACTTATCAATAAAGACAGCATTTAATTATCAAGGTATTGGCTAACATCTATGAAGACAAAGACTCAAACATCAAGGTATTGAGCAGATAATATATACACATTACAATGATGTGGAAATCTTTAGTCCTATGTGAGAGGTTAAATGTTTAAACAATTAAGAAATGCAGGTTTTGGAGGATTTCATTGTGCTGACGCAGCATTTCAGGACCAATCAGACCGGATCGTGACGTCATGTTGCTACGTGTAACGGAAGTAGCGAGCAGGCTAATGCTAGTTGGGCTACAAGTTGAGTGCGATCAAAACAAACGATGACGGCCGAGCAAAAGAGACGAAAAAAACTCGGATTGACCATGGGATTGATTTTTGTTTGGATAGCTGCGGTAGAGTTCTAGATACGGCGTTAGATATACCCGTATTTCTACGTGTCTGACTCTGAGATTATGCGATTTTAAGTGCCAACTGGCCAGTTCGCGAGCTGTAACTGTATCTGGGATTGATGCTGCCCCGTACACTAACGTTATGTGTTAGCTAATTTACAGCTTCGCTTATTAGCTTAGCTAAATTCGCACCAGATTATTGTTGATAACGAAAAATGCGGAGGCAGTTAAAGTGACTGTGCTTTGTGTGGTAACGCCAAATTCCCTTTAAGATCCGTGTATCAATATCTGAACTTGGTGATAGCTAGCTAGCCTAATAGTCAAAATGAGTTGGTTCAACGCATCTCACCTGTCCACCTTCGCTAAACAAGCTTTAACAACAGCACAGAAGTCAATCGACCGAGTTCTGGACATCAAAGAAGAGGACCAATGGGGTGGCACAGCTGTAATGCCCTATAATGGTAAGTAATGTGACAGCTAATGTGGCAGTATGCACATTTCGGATTACTGTTACAGCTGGTGCAATATCTTTTCTGTCAGATGTTACATTATCCGGAAAGCTGTCATTAAGTGGAGGATGGGGAATGTCGCAGTGGGAAGCACCCCCTGAAGAAAAGACTATCACTCCTCCTCCTTCCTCTGAGGCCATCACCACTCCCGTCACCCGCACAGTTGTGGATGAATCCGAAAACTTTTTCAGTGCCTTTCTGTCACCCGGAGACGCACAAGGTGTCACCATAACCCAGGTAGTGTCCGTACCCCCGCCTATGTCTCAAAGGCGAGCCCAGGAGAAGGAACAGAAAAACAAAGAGGCTGTGGTCCAAAAAGAAGAGGAGACTCAAAAGTCAGCACTTGCTGATGAGAGTCAGACAGTCGCTGAGAGCCAGCCGGTTGAGCCCGAGTCCTCACCATCAGCACCTTATGCAGACACGATTCTCCTGGAGCCACTTCCTCCTGCTTCTTCTTCCAGCGATCTTCCTTGTAACCCAGACAGCAAAATGAGCAGTGTACAAACAGATGTTGACTCAACAGTTTCTGTAGACTCAAAAACAGAGCAGCCACAGGCTCCATCAGATCACCCAGTTGAGCAAAATACCACAGATACCTCTGAGCCTTCCGCTGTCACTTCTGAACCTAAGAGCTCTACCCCTTCTGATCCTCCACCCTGCCCGTCTTCTAAGGATGTACTTCTAGAGCATAAAGACTCAAAGGGGGAGGACCGTCAAAATGATACCCCCTCTCCTCCAGTCAGTGCTTTCTCCTCAGGAACTTCTACCACCAGTGATATCGAAGTGCTGGACCATGAGTCTGTGTTGAGTGAGAGCTCAGCCAGCTCCAGACAAGAAACGGTGGAGGGAAAGGCTGGCCTTCACCTAATGCAGGGCTCCTTCCAGCTTCTCAGTGCTTCCACCTGTGGAGATTTCCCCCGTCTGGAGGACTATTCCAAACTCACAGAGAGCTGCGGCTCCTCCTCGGACGCGTTCGAGCGCATAGATTCGTTCAGTGTGCAGTCGTTGGATAGCCGCAGCGTCAGCGAGGTGAACTCTGATGATGAGATCCCTGGCAGTCGGACACTGGCGTCTGTCACCGCAGGCCCTGCTCCTTTAACGGTGTCATCAGCTGTATGTCAGAAACAGGAAGATGGAGTGGTGGAAAAGGTAGGAGAGGAGGAAGAGGAGGAGGAGGAAGAAGAAGAGGGCTTTACTGAAACAATGAGGGAGCAGTCACTGGATGAGATGGAGGAGAGTGGACGGAGTGCGACGCCTGTTAATAGTGAGCAGCCTGAAGAATTGACAGAACAGGAACAGGGATCTGAGGCTAATGCCACACTGTTTGATCCCACCTCCAGAGCTGAAGAACAGATCATGCCACCAATCACAGAAGAGATGAAAAGTTTCTCAACAGTTCAGATTTTGGAGCTTCAAAAGGTAGAAGTTGGCATGCTCTGTCTGTGTAGCTGGTTGTATCGGTTGTAAAGATTTGTTGTATGTGTATAATATGTGTTTATGTATGTTTACAAAGTCCATATAGCTGCGTGAATCTTGCAGAACATACTAGAGCTTATTGTTCAACCATACAACCCTTTACTTCCGGCATATACTGTATATTTCTTTGATACACAAATACGAGAGATTGTTATAAATTAGTTTTGCATGTAGTACCATGCAGAATACATGCAAATACTTGCAAAACATCCAACTCTGCAATAATCACAAAACAAAAAGTAACAACAGAAAGTGGGTCAAATGTGCGTATTTTCCCCATAAACCTCAGAATGTGTTATACTATATGAAGATGGCAAGTGTAAACCTCTCACGGTATATTTAGACACTCACACTGCTTGCTTTAAGAACATTTTTGATATTTTTTAGGCTTGTCTGTGCAGCTGCTGTAAAAACCTAAAAGAAATGTTGTGAACGTGTTGTAGGTCATTGATGAGCTGTCCAGTCGTCTTGAGAAGAGAGAGTCCCAGCTGCTGGCGGTCAGCAAAGACAAGGCCAGGCTGGATGAGGAGTGTGACAATCTCAAAGAGTGAGTATATTGCGCACACAGCTGGTTCACAATGGCACTGTAAATAATTTTTGAAACGTTTGCTGTTTTAACAAGGGTTGATTGTTGAATGCTTTAAATAATCTACTTGTGCCGTCTTGGCCCAATGAGCTCCTACGCTAATGAGGCTGTCCATCCTCCAGTGAAGTGTTAAGCCTGAAGGAGGAGAGCTCCACTGTTCAGTCCCTGAAGGATGAGTTCACCCAGCGCATCGCCGATGCAGAGAGGAAGGCTCAGCTGGCCTGTAAAGAAAGAGACATAGCCAAGAAGGTAACACGCATATTAGTGATCTGTCACTCTACTTATACTGTTATTATTTTTAACTAACCCATATATATCTACTTTGATGTTAAAATCCAAAATGTCCAATGTGCCTGTGTTAAAGATGATTTTTATGCTTTAGGAAATAAAGGGCTTGCGAGAAGAGCTTTCCACAAGACTCAACTCCAGTGATACAATGGAGATCATCAGAGAGAAGGAAGAGCAGATTCGAGGCCTGCTGGAAGAAGGTAAGACTAATTTATGTAGCGACTATTATTCTGCACCTCTACCAACCCACACACATCCACTCTAAACATAGCCCCACATTTGCAAATGTGAATTTCTCTGAAACCTCTCAGTTCATTTTCAGTTTCCAAGGGACGGGACAGGTGTAACTGGATACACCTACAACCAGTCAGGGCAGCGAAACGTGTGATGTAGCGCTGAGGGAATCCTAATGGAAGTACAGCAAACTCATCTTTCTTATCAACAAGAGCAGTTCATGTTCTTCTGTTAGAGAAAATATACCATCCAGTTAATTTATTACTGTGGATGTAGAACGTTACACATCGGTGGCAGACATCTTGGTTCAGTGGTTACAGTCATTGTATCAAACCCCACCCCATATTAGATAAACGGTTGTGATTGGCCCAGCCTGGGCGAGGTCGGCTGAATGGGAGGGCGACCAGATGCATCTGCCAGAGCAAATAAAACATGAGCACGCAGATTGGTGTGGTTACTAGGCTACTCTGGACAGGTTGTACAGTAAAAAAAGTGTTCAAGCCAGTTGTTGACAAGGTCTCATATAGTACTACAGCTGCTTTTCCTACATCCAACTTTACAAAAAGTAGCACTTAAAGTGTTGAGTCATGTTGAAATATAAGTGAAAGACATTTATCACCAGTATAACCACAGAACCATAAAGGTACGCTGTTCTACAGTAACTGGTGTCCCAGCACATCTCACACTATGTCAGATGAGTAAGTGTTTCTGTCTATCACTTTTAGGTGAGAAGTTGTCCAAGCAGCAGCTGCAGCACAGCAACATCATCAAGAAACTGCGCGTGAAGGAGAAGGAGAGCGACACGAAGATCATCAAGCAACAGAAGAAAATCAAGGAGCAGGAGGAGGAGCTCAGGCAACTGCAGCAGGTACCATTTTCATTTTATAAGTATTGGCAAGAATTGTTCCTCTGATGTTGTTAAATGACTGCTTTCTGCACTTCTGAGTTTTGGTGATATGGTTGATCTGGGTGATAGTTGTCTTTTTATATATCATGCTTTAAATTCATTTAGTTTATTTTTGGTTTTAGGAGTTAAATCTTAAGTCAACAGGTTATTCTTTTTTATTTTTTACAACTAGCTAACTCCAGTAAGCATATTCAATCTGAACTTCATTTTATTGCTTTAAATGGCAGCATTTGTGGCTTTGAGGTCATTCTGTTCCGTTGTCTGACTTGTCTTTGGCTTTTCATTAGAAAAAGCAGGCATCTGTCACCAGATGGGAGTTGATTTAAAGATGAATGCAATCCCAAAACTGTCTGAAGTTGTCACCTACACCACCCTCTCTGGAATGAATAAGCCACTTGAGCCATACTCATGAGACGTTGGAAAATGAAAACACAGATTTCACATCGTCTTAACAACAACAACACTGCATTTGTTGGCAAAAACATGATGCACTGTTCATTAGTTATTTTCTTTATCTTCATCGTAAATCTGTGAAACATGATTTGTTTTCCCCCCAAAGACATGACATGATCTTTTGTTACTTTTCATGATTAAAAAGTGTTGGTTATAATTAACTGCAATAACTACGTCAAGTATAATCATGGCTACAATTCTGTCCTTGTTTTGTGTGTTTAGGTTCTAGATGGGAAGGAGGAGGTGGAGAAACAGCACAGGGAGAACATCAAGAAGCTGAACGCTGTGGTGGAGCGGCAGGAGAAGGAGCTGAGCAGGCTGCAGACAGACTCTGAGGAGCTGCAGGAGCAGAACAGGAGCGTCCAGGCTGCTCTGGACAACTCTTACAAGTAAACACTGACACGCCCGGCTGTTGATACTAAACGCTCACGACCAGAGCTCAAGTTGTATATCTCCCCTGGCAAGTCTGCTATTTGTTTTGTACTCACAGTTCATTATATGATTCAAAGGTTGACAGAGTATACAGCGCAGACTAAGTATTTGGAAAGTGACACATTTATTTAGTTGTTTTCCAGTTTATTTGGCTGGTTTCAAATGTAAGGATTTGTCATTCATGACAGTTAATGAAGAGTATTTGGGTTTTGGACTGTTGGTTGGACAAAAGCAATTTTAAGACAATATCACGTTGAGCATTGTGATGAGAAGTTTTCACATTTTTACATTTTATAGACAAAACTATGAAAACTGAAAAGAATCTGCAGATTAATTGATAATGAAAATGATTATTGGTTGCATTATATATTACATTAATCGGTATTGGGGACAACATTGCATTACATTTTGGCATTTAGCAGACGCTTTTATCCAAAGCAACTTCTAAATCAGGAGCAACTGCGGCTTCAGTGTCTTGCTCAAGGACACTTCGACACATGGACAGCTGTCTTACATAGTTAAATGTATTCCCCTTATTAAGGAGACACAAGTAACAGTACAAATTAACATATACTTGAATAATATATAAATACCCAATTGTCATCATCTTAAATCCAGCATGCTGAAGTACAGAGCCAAACCGCGACAAATTCTGCACTGTTTTTGCAAATAAAGTGGGCACTGTAAAAGCATCCTGATGTTGATGGTCGACTTCCACGTCTCTGTTGTCAGGGAGCTGGCAGAACTTCACAAGGCGAACGCCAGCAGAGTCAGTGAGGCCGAAGAAGCAGCTCTTAGCAGGAACACACAAGCCAAGGAGCAGCTGAGCCTGGCTCTTGAGAAGGCCCAGGAGGAGGCCAGGATGCAACAGGAGGCCCTGGCCAATCAGGTAACACGTACTTGTGCTGTAGACACACACGGAAGTAAAGCATTGAAGGCTCGTCAGACCTCAGAAAACCTCAGTCCTCAAACGTGACTCAGTGGTGAAGCTGTTATTTGCACCAGGTTTGGGACAATAGGCTCATCTCCTGATCCGATATGTACTGCTATTCTCAAGTATTGTAATTCTACATTTATTAATGCATTGTAGCACCATCATTGCTATACTGCACATAACAAGAGGCGCCCCTTTAGCTCACCTGGTAGACTGTGTACCACGCATCGAGGCTGCAGCCTTACTGCAGCGGTCTGGGTTCGAATCTGGCTCAGGTGCATGTCATCCTCTCTCTCCCCTGCCTTTCCTGTCTCTCTCTCTACTGTGACTATCAAGACAATTAAGCAGAAATGCAGAAAAAGCTTAACCCTTTTAAAAAACTAAATTAATTAATCTATAATAAAATATTATCGATTCAGGAATAAGAAAACAAAAAACAAACAGATCATGATTTTTCCCCCCGCCCTGCTAGACCTTGATTTAGTCACTGCCAAGTTTAACAACATCCTTTATCAACTTTTTGGAATGTTGTGTACAGGTGGCTGACCTGAGACTGGTCCTGCAGAGGGCCGAGCAACAGCAAGCAAGGAAAGAAGATTATCTGAGGGAGGAGATCAGTGAGCTGCAGCAGGTAACGACATATGTTGTTTAGAAGGTATCCAACCTGACTGGTTACTTTTTGACAAGAGGCAAAATGAGCCATCATTTTGACAGGGACAGGATGTAGTTGATGCACGCCAATCTTTCTCTCTTTTTCCACAGAGGCTTCAGGAGGCAGAGACTAGGAACCAGGAACTCAGTCAGAGCGTCACCTCTGCAACACGGCCCCTGCTGCGACAGATCGAGAACTTACAGGCCTCATTGGGCGGACAGACAGCATCCTGGGAAAAACTGGAGAAGAACATCTCTGATAGGCTAGGTAAGAGGCAGGTGTTTAACTGTACGGGTAGTTCCATCACCACTGGAGCTGCAACGATTACTCAATAAATTGATCAGTCGTTTAAAACAAAATGAATCGGCAACTGTTTTGATAATCGATTATTTGTTTCTGTCATTTTTCAAGCAAAAATGCCAAACATTTGCTGACTCCAGCTTCTTAAATGGGAAGATTTGAAAGTAATCGTTAGTAGCAGCCCTAATCACCACAATACATCTTCTTTGCTCTCACTTTAATCCCCCCCTTCTCTTCCTACAGCGGACGCCCAGGCACAGCTGGCTGTTGCTGTGGAGAAGGAGCGATCAGCCGCAGAAGAACTGCTCTCCATCAAGTCCCAGCTGGCCTCTCTGGAATCCCAGAATTCCATGCTCCGCCAGGAGAAGGCCCGAGTCCTGGCACAGCTGGAGTCTGAGAAGTACAAGAGAGAGAAACTGGAGGAGGAGACCAGCAGGTAACAAATTGTAACTTAAAAGCCTACAGGGTTGAGTGATGAGGTACATCTAGCCAACCAGTCATTATCACACACACTGTCTGTTCTCAGTGTATTTCTTTGTCTTTCAAATGTGTGGGGTTGCATCGATGAGTCAAAGCATGGTGGAGTTAGTTGCTTTCAAATGCTGAAGAGGCTGCTACTAAATTATATCCTACCACTAGACCATCAACAAAGTACCCTGCAGGACAGAAGGAAGGAGCTTCAAAATGTTTTCTTCCAAATGGCAGATTTTTTTGTTTTGTCTGCAGGTGGTTTTATTTCCGTCATTGTTTCCAGAAACCTTACTTTAAAACATTAGTAGACAACACAGGAAGTTTATGTTGCATTCCTTTTTTTCCTGTTCCCTGGAGTTAATATAAATATGTTTTGCTGGATGTTTTACAGACACTTATGCATGTGTGAAAAGTACTGGCACAGTTTGTCACCACGTCTGCCCCTTGTAATGCTAATGCTTCCTGGAGAGCCTTTTTGTTTTAACTACAAACCCATTTGTGAGTCAGAGTGTGAAGCAGAGGCCACATGGGGAATCCCCTCCTCCCCCTGACAGAAGCAGTCATGCATGTGACCTTTGTGCGACGAGGTTATCTTTTGTATGGCTGCTGGCTGCCTTTACTGGGCCAGTGGCGCAATGGATAACGCGTCTGACTACGGATCAGAAGATTCTAGGTTCGACTCCTGGCTGGCTCGGAATATTTTTAGCTCGTGCAGGCCTTTCGTGACACAAAGGAACAAAATATGTCTCCTTCTCCTCTTACATGGCTTTAAATAATGGAGAAAATAAGACTATTTAAACTCATGTTGTCTACAACCATGTAGCTTCTTCAGTGGAAAGCTCATTGAGGATTGTCTTTATATTGATGACATTATATAAAGCATGTCAGGGGGGTATTTAGAGTCTTTGATACTGTGAATTGTTTGTTTGTAGTGACTTGTTGCTTGTTATCTCGATATAGGGAGCATGTTGAGCTGGAAAATCTGCGAGGAGAACACGTTCGCACTGTAGAAGATGCCAAGAAAGAAAAGGTAGTAATAATAATGTTGTTTCCTACTCTTGTTGTTACTCTAACTTTGAAACAACTTTGCACAATATCTTTGTGCTTCTTCCACCAGCTGCTGCTGACCAATCAATTAGAGATGGAGAAGATGAAGGTGGAGCAGGAAAAGAAGAAATGCTACTTGGCACAAGAGGCACTCAAGGAAAAGGTTTAGGAGAATTTTAGAGATTAGTATTAACAACCAAATGTTATATAGAATCTGCTTTATTTAATCAAAAGTTCTTTATACAAAGAGTTAAGATGTTTTAATTCTGTTCTGTAAGAGTTGTGAAATGTTTCCCAATCAGGAGCGGAGGGCCATGAGCCACTCTGTAGGAGACCCCCCAGCCTCCTCCACACCACCTCCACACTCCTCCCTGTCCCGCTCCAGCTCCATCAGTGGGGCAGACAATGCTGGTCTGCACGCCTCTTTTTTGTCCCAGGTACACAGTGAGGGACGCATGTTCAAATCTAGAAGTGAAGATTGGTTTTGTACATTGCTGTTGATTCGTGCAGCTTGACTGGTCCGATACTTAGTTTTATTTGCCCACAGGATGACTCTTTAGACCACACGCTGGGTACCATGACCATGTCTGTGTCGATGAGCGGGACCAACCTGTACGAGGCCGCCAGGCTGTCCGGAGGCTCAAGCATCATAGAGAACCTCCAGTCTCAGCTCAAACTCAGAGAAGGAGAGATAGCACAGTTGCAGGTAGCAATTCAGGATGAGCGTGCTACTGTCTGCAGACAGAAGACTTGCCAAATCTGCACTGTTTTCTTATGATTGAAATATATTTAAATGTGAAGAAACAGCATGTATCAGCAGCAAAATGAAGGAGTATTAAAAGACTGCTATGTACCAGTTTTTTTACTACTCCCTTTTCCTACCTCCTGCTGCTGCAGCTTGAGATCTCCAGTCTAGAGAGGAGTCGTTCCGTGATGTCTGAAGAGCTGGTCCGACTCACCAATCAAAACGATGAGATGGAGGAGAAGGTGACGGAGATCCCCAAGTTGAAAATTCAACTCAAGGTATATAAGGAAATGAAGGACGCTTTAATGTTCATTGAAAACGTTCTGCGTGACCTTTCCTCTTGAGAGGTAATGCATATGCAGAGGGTCTTCTAATTTGCGTGGGCTCCGCATTTCAGGAACTGGAGCAGAGGCACAACACCATCCTGCAGATGTACGGGGAAAAGGCTGAAGAGGCAGAGGAGCTACGACTCGACCTTGAAGATGTGAAGAACATGTACAAAATCCAGATTGATGAACTGCTGAAGAACCAGAAATGAACTGTTTTCGCTCCGTTACTTCTGGAACACTCACAAACAAATCAGTCGACTGTTTTAGCCACACATGCATTCACAGGAAAAATAGGGGTTTATTTAAGTTTAATCACTGTGTCATGAGAAAATTTATTTCTTATCTTCACATCTTAACCTGTTATTTTATCTAATAATCGCATATTATATTTAAGTGGGGAAATTGTGATTATGCACAATAAACAATATATCATTACAGAACCAGTATGAAAGATAGCCACCGTTTATGAACCTGTCCTTTGAAAATCTTCGAGACTTAGTTAGTACAAACTTTGCTTTAGACATAATTTCTCATGACTGAACCTTTCACATATTGTATAGACAGTCTATAACTGTAGGAGATGGTGAAGATTATTTTGCACTAAACAAATTCATTCTTTCTTAATGCATCATCTGAATGGTTAAAGAAATATATAAAACTATTGTACAGACATGTATAAATCGTCCTGAACTCCTCACAAATCAGAAATTGTGCTGTACACCTGAGAGTAGTCTGATTGAAATCCTGAAGATTGGATTTTACGCCGTATAAATATGTAAATTAATAAACATTTATTTGGGTGTGGAAAAATACTGTGATTGTTAATTAAATGTTTGTAAAAGCACACAGAAGGCAGTAGTTTGCATTCACAGAAAATACATTATCTGAATTCTACACAAATAAATTGTAAAAGTGTGATTGTAACAACATTACATTTGATATATTAAACATTCTACAACACCTATACAGGGGCAGTTGTGCCTATGGTAAGGGAATCATTAAATCACATTTGGATAAGATTTCATAAAAATGTTGAACAAAGGGTTGTAAAAACTTTTAGATAATTGGTTTTACCTTTTAAAATCATCAATATCTTAATCCAGCCTATTATCTAATAATAGATTGAATATCTTGCTGTCAACATTCACTGTTAAGTGATTTTAGCCCTTAAATTTGGCTCTAGAGCGCCTACACCGTTAAGGATTAAGCGTCATCTAAAGAAAAACGTGTGGTGCACAGCGCCACCCCGTGGCTGTCTCTACGCATTACAGGCCGGTATGAGGTTTCCGGTGTTATGGCGACCACCGGCAACATCATCCCTTCTGTCTGGAGGATAGCAGGCTGTGCATTCAGGTAAACTGCCTACCAGTCAGACTTATACCAACCTTAATTAGACGACCATTGATAGTGAGTTTTGTACCCGTTGCAAGTTTTTGTACCGTGGAAATGTTAAATATGTCCCCCTGTCCCGTTCCTTTACTGCCACATCGGTTCAGCTTAAATGACCGTTAAGGGGTCTTGGCTTTGTCGAGAACTAACGCTAAATGTTAGCCTCCACGTAAATATTCCAGCCCGTAGCCTGCTATATATCTCAGATGTTACCCCCTGACAAAGAACAGAGTAAGTAATGCGTTATGAGCCTCTACATGTCCACTGTCTTCAGATGGATCTCACGTGCCTTTAAAGTCTCTGAATGTTCCTGGCGGGTTGCGACGTTAACGTTATCTTAGAGCTTAACCTAGTTAACGAACTGACGCAGTCTGAAACTTTCAGTTACACATTAGAGTTATCTAGCCGAAATAAATGAAGTTCGCTTCTTCTTGGAGAAACCACGTGCAACAAAAAAAAAAGAGAGATTTAACGTTAGGGGACACATTTTACTAGGGCTTGTGAAATACATTTTGCATATAGCTACATAAATAATTAAAGTAACCTTTGTTGTGATAATTAGCTACAACTAATGCCAACAACAGAAGCTGTGAAGCTCGTCAGCGCCGTGTTTTCGCATCCAGCTTTACTCGAGAAGATGGAGCCGCTGTTGTTATTCAGCACGGCAGTTTCAGGCATCCCCTTTCACTCTTATTTAACTCCCTTGAAGCAGCTCCTTGAGAACTTGTGTAATTAATGACTTGTGATACTTCAACTCTTAACACTCTATTATATTAAAAGTTTGATCGTGTTGTTACAAGTCAACAGCTCCTTCCACGCTCCTTCAGATGTGCAAAGACTTTGGAGCCATTGTTATACAGCGGCGTTGTAACTGTCACAACACTGAGGGCCGTCAGGGGATCAGGGCTGCTGTACGCAGATGCAAAGTATCTTTTCCTTTCCAAATATGGAAGCATATAAACAACAAATAACGGGTGGCAGCATTATGATTTGTCAGAATAGGCAAATAAGGCTATTTAATGGGAATTGCAGCCAGTCGCAGTTTTGAATGGTGTCATTTCTGTACATTGATGTAAATGGACACTGCTCTCCTGTAGCTAGCAAAAAGCCACAAAAGACCGCCCTGTCCCTTCCTCAGTGCAGGGTTGCAACTTCAGTAATAGCAGCCACACTGATACTTTTTGATCATTGACTTTGAGAGTGAAGAAGAAATGCCAGTGGCTTTGGGCTGTGTAAGCACATGCGTACTTGAGACATAACAACATTACATGGATCATAGAAATATGACAGTCTGTGCTGTGTGTAAACACTGTTTTGGCCGCCTGACACTGCATAGGTCACATTATTACCAGGCAGCAATTTTCAATTGCCCCTTCCGGCTCAGTTATGATTGCTCAGACAGGAAAAGGTCAGTAATAGGCTACTTCCTGGAGCAGGACCTTTCCTAATGTGGTGAACTGATCTGCCTGGAGCTAAGGTCCCACACACTTGCTTGTGCCCACATGCTTGTGTAGTGTGGTGCTGGGATTTACAACCAAGATTACACAGTGCAAGTCTGAGTCTGTGTCTCTCTTCTTCCTTTTTCCCCCCCTCAGGGTGCTGTGAAGAGCGGCGACGGCGGCTATCTCACATGTCTGTGTGATTCTGACTATGCGGCTCTTGGTAGCGCTGGGCACCGTCTTTTCTTTCGCTGTGGTCTCCACTGGGGCGGCGGAGAACACCAACCACAAACCACCAGCACCGCTGCTCAACTACAGCAGGATCTCCCTGCCGCCAGAGCACGTACCCTACTTCCTCTGCAACAACAAGAGGGTGGCAAAGCAATGCCGCCTGGACCCACTCTGCCCTTTTAAAGTAAGATATGCTCTGTCAGCCAGTGTAGAGTGGTAGCATGTTAGTTCCTTCTTGGGTTTTGCTGTACTGTGAGAAAAAGCTCGAACGAAGCTGTTTGTTAATTGACTTTCAATTGCCTTAAGATTTTGTTTTGATTTTAGTTTGTTTAAAAAGTCCTACATGATTTAGAGCATATTGTTTGTGTGGGGAATTTCAATTGTAGTAAGAAGAGTATCAGAGAAAAGCATGTTTCAGATATTTGCTATTGTTATTTTGCAACTCCATTAGTTTATTTAGCTCATTTTGTTTTGTTGATTTGGTCTTGGACTTGGCTGATGGTAAACTTGTCTCACAATACTACAGGAAGCGTGTCCTTCTCTCTCTCACACACTTATATATTCACACTTGTTTTTATAACAGGATGCACTGCAGGATCTGTCCGCCTGTTGGGGTTATGAGAAGAACTGTGATCCAGGGAAGCGATTTAGCTTTCCAGTCTGTACCAAAGCTGACTCCGCATGGTACCGTTACTCACATCACATTCTAACTTACTTTATGTTCTCACTTTAGCCTCCTCCAAAGTTTAATGCAGTTTACGTACTTTACTTCCCACATTCTCCTAGGAGCCATCCATGATCTGTCAGGTGCTCAGTATTTTTAAGTGTAAAAAAATAGTAATCTTTTATTCATAGTTATCGAATTTTGGACCACAGTCTCCGTTATTTTTCCAAAGTAAAAGTTTACTCATTCATGGCATGCATCATTGATGAGGAACCATTATGGTTTTGGCTTTGCTGCCTAAATCTCTGATCTGTCAGGGCCCGTTCACTGGACGCAGCCCAGGAGCTTTTCTGGAAGCAGGCTGATTTTGGCTACGTTAAGGAGCGTCTCTCTGAGCTCAAAACACTCTGCAAGGCCAGCAAACCAGTAAGTCTGCTCATTTCCTTAGTTCCCACGGGCCTACTCAGTCAACAGGAAGAAACAATAGGTAGAAACAGACACAGTGTTAAACAAAAGAGTCCACAGACAATAGGCCCTTACATACTTGCAGTTCAAAAGCAGTAGTATACAGAGTATAATATAGAGGCCACTCTCACAATGTCGAAACTCCAGAGTTTATTAATATCCCTTAAATACTAAACATTTCTATAATAATATCATAATATCTTTCCAGGGGGACTCCTCGTTAAGCTGTAGTAGCCACACTCGCTTCTGTAAAGCAACTAACCTTTACCTGGACTTGCGTAAGCCGCGCAGAACTCATGAGAGGTCAGTATGTTCAGTATGACATGTACATGAAAAAAGCATTACACTAACACAAATGAGGGTGTCTTGAAATTCCACAATGTTTATGCTGCAGATACAAGGAGGATTTCATTCAGGAGGGTGAGATTGGCGGTCGTTGCAGACTGAACAAGCGAGCACTTGCTGCCGAGGGAGAGCACAAGAGCCCCTTACAATCTTGGTGAGCCAGGACACACATATTAACACACGCAGTTACTTAACCAGTGATGTTGGTATGAGCTCATGGAGGAAACAGGGTTTATAGTTACTAAAAAGAAGCCAAAAGTGTGTTCTTTTGGCTTATGTGGAGGCGTTACTGACACCGAATGATCTTTATGCCCTATTCTGGGTCAGTATATATTTAATAGGACGTGGTTTTAGAGTGCAGGCCCCTCTGTAGTTTTGATTTTTTTTATAAAAAGAGGCTTGGAATCAAACCCAGGCTGTAGCGATGATAACACTCAATCCTAACCACTAGACCACCAGGGCTCTGAGCCTTGCTCAATAGAGAACTTTTGCATTGCACAGCACATGTGACAACTGTCAGGATGTGGGATTTGTAGATGTAGTAACACAGACCAGAGCTAGGTGGTGTTCACCCCCATTCTGATAAGCTTCTCTGTGCAATGTATTGCCAGAATTTTGCTGAACAGGCGCCTGTAGGTATTAATGTCTTTTGTGGCTAGTGTCCAGCCTGGAGAATTAGCAGTTACAGCACGTGTCACGTTTACTTTGAGTCCCACCAGCTACGTCTCCATAATAGGGACAACAGTGTAGGTCAAATCTGAAAGAAGCAAAGCTCTGCAGAAAACTGTTTCAGACTCAAAGGCATGTTGTTATCGTATTTCTGAGTGTAGAGAGAAGCACTGCTCCTTCTCAGAGCAGTCCAGCAAAGGGGGAGGCTGGGCCTGTCAGGAATGTGAGGGCGGAGTCTGTGCTCCATGCTTGTCTTTTGTTAAAGGAATGTTCAGGCCAGCGGGCCAGTGGCGCAATGGATAACGCGTCTGACTACGGATCAGAAGATTCCAGGTTCGACTCCTGGCTGGCTCGAGTTTTTCTTCAGAGTTTTGCTGCAGCGGACTGGAAGAGTGTGAGCGAAGTAGTAAGGGCACAGTGATTATTCGTGCAGTGCAGACCGACATTATCCCTGTGTGAAAAAGCTGAAATTGTCTGTGTGAAGACAGATGATAACTGGCTTGCCCCATGTAGCAATTCAAACAATCCTCTCTTTCAGACCCGTGTGTTACAGCACCAAAACTGGAAATCCTCCACTGGAGGGTAGTGTGAGCCTGGTAGAGATGGAGAAAGACAGAGAAATATCTTTAAAACCCATCATCTTTGGGTTTGGGGGTATCCGTGTGCACTGCTGTCTGCCACAGTTTACTGGCAATGACCAAAGTCAGAAATGTTCAATCCTACACATTGGAGCTTTAAAAGAAATCAAATCATTGTTAAAAACTTTAATGAATATTGTAATGTTTCTTATTTCCACAGTGTAGTATTTTTACAATTCTGCTTATAATCATATATTGATGTGCTGTGCTGTTTTGTAGGTATGCTGAGCTGCAGACATACACAGAGCTGGACTTTCATCCCATAGAGGATGGACGCTGTGACGTCATCGTAGAGAAACCCTCAGTTTTCGTGAAACTGGATGCTGGTAAGTAACGAAGGTTTACGTGACTCAGTTCAAAGATTCACTAAAATCTTTACTCTTATTACACCTTAAACAGTACACGTGTGCACGTTCAACTTGTTTGAGGCTAGACTCTGGATGAAGATATTCTGCAGTCAATAGCAGGAATTCCACCGAAACGTACACTTTATAAAAGCCTTGTTGGAATGTTGCAGTGATGTGTGGAACGCTTGACTCCAGAGTTTTATTCCTCCTTTAGTTATCAGGCCTAAAACAGACTATTTTACACTCTTAGTTGTGACACAATGTCAAAAATAATAATAATTGTGTATTTTTCCTAACAGGGGTGAACATGTACCACCATTTCTGTGACTTTGTCAACCTCTACATCTCCCAGCACATTAACAACTCCTTCAGCTCAGATATCAACATCATCATGTGGGACACGGTGGGTACCTGACGCCTCCCACTACAGTTCCATTGAAAGGGAGGGTGTAATATAGATCTATTTAGAGTTATCCAGCAAGTACTTTACAGTTAGAAACATTTAGAAATTTAGGTGAACTTGCCTGTTGTCACCACTGGAAACAATTCATGAACAACTTGCTTGTTTAAAATGCTAACTTTCTTGATAAAATCACTGTTTAAGACGTTCATGTCGCACCTTTATTTATCTGTCAAAATAAAACACAGGGTTTGATCATGTGTTCTGCCTCCAGTGAATTGGTGTAGGCCTCTGCTTGCTACTTAAGGAATAAATACACATTTATGAAATAAATCTTTAGTATGGCTCTCGCTTTCATCTTTCATATAGAGAGAAGAGTCAAAGATTAGATCCGTTTTTGGATCACAAAGATACAACACATGGGTGTGCATAAGATAGATGTAATTAAGATTAGTTTGGCAGACACAAAAGACAGATTTTAGAAAATAATTATGTATTATCAAACATAGAAAGTAAAACATGTGTTTCTCTCATTTCATTGTGTTATACATCATTCACTCACAAATGATAAAGAGGAAAGCATATAAATCAGTCATATAAATACTTAAAAAAATGTTGTGCCCAAGACAAATGATACGACAAAAATGGATACGACCTAGCTAGAAAGCCAAACAGTAGTTTGTCTGCAATGCACTACGGTCACGGTTTTTTGTTTAACAAGTCAGTGGCTTATGTGTCTAATGAAGACATCAAGGGGAAACACCAGTTGAAAAACAGAATGCTTTACAGGCAGCCTTATCCGGCCCATTGTTCCCCTCACTTTGCATAGAGATAAAGAGGAAAAGGAGCAGAGGGAGAAAGAGAAATGGGAGGGAGAGAAAATGATCCAACGATCCAAACAGCAACAGGCTGTCAGATAATAGTGCGATAACAGATTTTGTATCAAACCAAAGCTTTATAAAAATACAACCAGCAGGGTTTGAAAACAGATGACTGGCTTTGGCACTGCTAAAGGCTGTAGTTTAATTGATTTTATTGGTTTGTTTTTCATTTCAGATGTAAAATTATTTTAATTAACATTTGTTCCCTTCTTTTTTTATGTCTTTCCCCAGAGTTTTTATGGTTATGGAGATCTGTTCAGTGAAACATGGAGGGCCTTCTCAGATTATGATGTCATCCACCTGAAGACCTATGACTTGAAAAGAGTAGGTCTAATGTCGCCTCTTGCTGGACATTGTAGGCTCCTTCTTTGTGAAGGTGTTGAACTCATCACTCACTGTATGGTTGTTTAGAAATACCAACCAAATGGCCTGTGTGGTTACAGACCCCCGCTACTGGGTTGTTTCTTTACAGGACAAATCCATGTAAGAAACTGTTAAACTAGTATGAACAACCATAGTACAGATAAGAAATGTGCACCTCCTATAGACACTCATCAATACGAAACCCACAAAAATGATGTCCCATCTAAACAAGAGTAATCTCTGAAAATAGTTTTAAAAACACTGCAATGAGCAGGTTTATGTTTATAATATATATTGCTGAATTGTTTGTGTACATCCAAACCAATTTTTGAAAGCACTTGAAGATGTCATATAAATATGCATGCATGCAGGTGTGTGTGTGCACAACACCATGAAATATACGCGAACTGATTTCTGTGCCGTGCTGTATGCTTACTTCACTGATTTATTCACACTTAGGTGTGTTTCAAAGATGCCTTCTTCTCCCTCCTCCCGAGAATGCGATACGGCCTCTTTTACAACACCCCTCTCGTAAGTTACCCATCATGTGTGTTTATATATATATATGTGTGTGTGTGTGTTTGTGTGTGTATAGCCACTCACCAGATATACTTAACATATGTACATTTATTTGCTTTTAACAAATTGCAGTATCACATAATTTTGATGCTCCCTTGTCCATTTATACGTTTTTATCTCACATTTTTTAATAGATTAAAAAAAATAATTTATTGGCATTTCCTCCGCACATGCACAATGATATCTGATTTAGTCATAAACATGCAGTTCAAGTCAAATATTTATGTGATGTATTCAAAGGCTCAGCAAGTGCCTAAGTTATTTAAATGATAATTCCAAGGAGATTACTGTAAATATGATACTATGTAAATATGTGTTGTGCTGTGATTCCCGCCTTGAGGTGTGATATATTGATAGGTCAGCCTCAAGCTGATGCTTTTGATTTTCCCTGCAGCAGATGCGGTGTTGATATTCATGTGCTCACATTTACAGCTGCGGTGCAGCAGCGTTGGTGTGAGATTCTTAGACGTGAGAAATGCATAAGCTCATGTAAGATTCATTTCAGGGACATTAGAAAATATTTTTACATTTGACAGATTCCCAGCATGCTATGCATTTTTCATCACAGCCCAGTGCAGTGCACTAGTGTGGCCCGATTCAAATTTGCCATCAATTCATTTCTAATCACAGAATGGATTTTCTAAAAAACTAATCTTTTTACTTGACTATATACAATCTATAACAAAATAAAAAGTCTAATACAATATTTTGAATTGAATGGATGAAAAATAAATTGCGTGTGTGAGCGACATTGACACTTTCTGTGGTGTGTTAATGGCAGATCTCAGACTGCTACAGTGAAGGGATGTTCAGGGCGTTCTCCCAGCATGTCCTCCATCGACTGAACATTCTGCAAAATGGGCCAAAGGTAGGAAGAGCTTCTTTCATGAAAGACTAATTAACATCTGCTACTTTCATATTATAATCTTGTTTATATACAGCTGAAGCTTGCAATGGCCAATAAGCTTCAACAGAGCAGTAAAGACAAACAAATACTGTCTTAGTGAAGATTACAGTGTATCTTTTCTGCATGCACTGTCAGAGAGTTGATGATACATCTCAGTGGTCGTTTTCAGGATGCTGTTCTCTCGGTATTGGGGACAACATTTCCTCTTTAGGTTTAGCCTTGTAAACATTTAGTTACATTAATAAAACTAAATATTTGTTTTTCCACTCAGACAAGAAGTTGCTTTTACAGACTCACTGTTTGTCAGACAAACATAAAACATGATCTTCCTGACCAGGAATAAACCCCAGCAGCAGCGGTGAGAGGACCAAATCCTAGCTTTTAGCCCAGCAGAGAGTTTGCCCAGTGTAGGGGACTGTATATAGTGCACCAGCATGTCCCACCAGTCTATACAGGAACGACTGTTGGCATAATGGCTGAAGTGGTCACCTTATTAATCCAATAGAGTATTAAAGGTGGAAACAAATTATTATATATACCACACAGAAACTTTACTCATTGCATGTACTACTTTCCGTGTGAGAGCTGGTGTCGTCTTGAAAAAGGGAAAGTCTCCCTGGTGGTCTAGTGGTTAGGATTCGGCGCTCTCACCGCCGCGGCCCGGGTTCGATTCCCGGTCAGGGAACACTTTTTGCTGTGATCGTCTGTACAGACTTCAACAGAGCATTAAAGACAGAAATAAATACAGTTTTTTGTGAAGATTACAATGTACTGTCAGAAAAGTCATGAAACATCTCAGTGGTAATTTTCAGGATGCAGTTTGTGGTGCTGTTCAGCATCTCTCAGTCGGTATTGGGAACAACATTTCCTCTTTATGTTTAGCCTTGTAAACATTTAGTTAAATTTAATGAAACTAAATATAATTTGTTACTTCCACCCAGACAAACTTTCACAGACTCACTGTTTGTCAGACAAACATAAAGCATGA
>JAVQJD010069727.1:0-12801 GCA_036023655.1 Nannoperca australis
AGTTTTCTAAAATGCCCTCCCTCCCTCTCCCCCACGATGACTCCGTTTTTTATGTCCCTTATCTTGTTGTCTGAGGCACTCTTCTCTGCCTTTAAATCAATTTCCTCCATGGGGATTAATAAAGTTGAATTGAATTGAACATGAGCTGAAGCAGATATGAAGATGCGAAGGCAGTGTGGCATCTCTTTTCACATAGTGAAATGAAATATAATGTGCTTATCCTAAATGCCTCTGACAGGATTAACCACGACGATTTAAGGTTTTTCCCCAGGGAGTTCAGTGCTAAACCACCCCTCCACACACACACACACACACACACACACACCCTACGATTGTGCCGTGATTGCTTTGGTTGGGGTGGTGAAAGCTGGAGAACACACCGCAGTAACTCTCCCATTCAGGAGTGTTATTTATGTTCAGGCGGGTCCGCTGCTAGCTCCCGGGCGAAAAACAGCACCGTCTCTGTCTGCATCGTGTGTTGGCTCTAAACGGAAATGTAATAACATGCCCTGTGATGCTAACGTTTTTGCCAGAGGACTAACAATGTTTGGGCCGAGGACGAATACTTCCTGGGGTGCTGCTGTCACTGCCGGTGGTTAATCTGAAGTCCGCCTGTAACATGATTTCCTTTCGGAGCCATCAAGTTCATATCTGTCAGCGTGGTGGGTGGTGATGAGGCGGCAGGGGAAGCTTCCAGAGAGTAAGGGTTAAAAGTAGAGCCATCATTTCCTTATATAATAAATAATAATCATGTCTGTCTGTGTTCATATGCAAATGTGTCATTACGCCCACTGAAAGTGATGATACTGGCAGTGAAAACGTTAGACAGCCCACAGCATCGTCCCAGAGACAGCATGCATTGACACTGACAGCTACAGGCTTCTTGGTGTACATTCAGCATTTTGCCCCTCCCCCCCCCTACACACACACACACACACACACACACACACACACATCCAATCAAATACATCTGTAGCAGGATTTCCAGCCTTAACTTCTCCACAAAAGAGGCATATGTCTGGTCAGCAGCTGGTTTGTGCAGGGAGTAACCCCAAAGGGACAAGACAGCCTCGACGACAAAGGACAGGGCTGTTGTAATCGTCGGGCGCCTTGGCTCACATCAATACGCTTGCCAAGCTAAGATTGCACCTCTCTTCACCCACTGTTTCATCCCCCAGCCATCATTCTGGGCATGCGTTTGAGCTGCCGCCATGTCTTGATCACAGAGATGTGCTAGATAGTGTGATATGGCTAAACTGCTGACACAAGGCTCTCGGGCAGATGGCACCTTTTGATTCTGGGCCAAAATGTTTCCTCTGCTGGCAAGGAGCTCAATTATGTTGGCATTTATGAAAATATCATCCACTGGAAAAAAAGAGGGAAAAAAAGGTAAAGCTCTCTTTCACTAAAATGTGTTTTAAAGCAAAAGTTGTTAGAGTAATCAAATATCACAGCCACCCACACTACATTCTGTAGAAGCTCTAGGACTCGTCTTTAACATGCAAACTCATCTTTAATTCATTCCCTACAGCAGCATAACCTTAGCTGTGATCCCAATTTACATTTTAAATGACAATCCTTAATGCTAACAAATTAGATTACTGTATAACAGTAGGGAATCCCCTTGGTGCTGCACATGAAAAAGCACACAACAGTAGTTCTCATATATGCTTAGTAATATGTCATGTGATAATGTATGTGGAGTAATGTTGTCCTAGTATGACTTGGAGTGATGCCAGTGTGTCAGCAATTGATTTAGTTGCACAAACAAACAAACTTGGCTCCTATGATCTCATTGGTTGGTACTTTGCATGAGGTTACCACTGGAAACTAGATGTAAAGTCATCTCCCTCCGTGTTAGATCCTGCTACACCACACGCGTAGAAACTAGGCTAGTTATTCTAGCAATCACTGAGGTAAGCCATTTTGTTTTCACTTTGCTGCCACTTGAAATGTGGTTTATTAACAAAGCTGCAGTAACGTTACCTGGTCCAAGTCAATGTGACATTGGAAAGAGCTAGCTACCGTACCTTTTGAAGCAATTGTGAAGTGGTACACAGAAGAGAAAATGGGAATGAATATGCCCTATTTTCCATCTCACTTTAGTTTGCAGGCATGATCTAAAGATACAGGCAAGCAACATCTTAGATCCACTTTTTATATATTTATATATTACATATTTTTCACATTACGCCCCTGAGTGCCCTGCTTGTTGGTTCTTCAGAATATAAATACAAATGATGGCAACCACTCGTCGTTTGACACCATAGTTCTTGGATCAGCTACTGATCAATGTCATAGTAAGTAACTGGAGGTATGTTCCCATTTAGGCATAACTCAACCAGGGTGAGAATACAATTTGTATCTAGTTGGGACAGGTAATGAAAGCAGCTAATAGTTCTGAATAATTTTACTAATGAAAATTGTAATATGCAATATGTCTGCATGAGTCATTCCTACAGACTGGAATTAGAAAATGAAGTCAATTATTCTGTCACATCCTGCCATTATTGAAGTTGATCTAAAGTCACTAAATACTTTACTTTTGTTTCTTTAAATACAGTACATATATACCTGAGAAAACAACACCTGCAAACACACACACACACACACACACACACACACGCACACGCACGCACACACACACACACGCACACACACGCACACACACGCACACACTCACCCTTTGGCATCAAGTTGCTTCCTTACTTTGTGGCCTTGGAGACGCAGCTTAGAATGATTAACATCTTTTTTATTAAAGAGAGATTTTCATCAACCTCAATAGACACACACACACACATACATGCACATACAGTAGGCCACTTCCCCGCCTCTACACCACATTTGTGCAATCAAGTGTCCAGTTTCCACTTTGTGTCCATGTTAACCACTGAGTGTCCTCATCAGCCACTCACTGAGCCCACATAGTTCAGTTTGTTCTTCATCTGATGCAGAAAATATGATACTTACTGTAGACACAGTTGTTGTTGCTGTTGATTAGCTTTTTCTCAAGACTCTCGTAACTCCTATTCCCCTTTCTATAGAAACAGCCAAATCATGACAGTTATGCTGCCACAAGGGGTAAAAAGTTTTTTTGGCCTCCACTTGGCATTATCCATGGATACAAACAACACATACTGACTCACTGTTATTTTCAGCCAATTAAAAGTCATGCTAAATAAGAGGTAAAGATGATGAGTCATTTCCACAGTTTGTATTTGATAACTGTAGACTCAAGGGATTAAAGGATTTTTCAAATTTACTCAAACGTTTCTGGGGTGATTTAAAAACAACCAGGGGAGTGAACACTTTTCTAACCTATTTTTAAACCTACAATAACTGATTTTGGCCACTTTGGGAACAGCACAACAAGCTATAACACACTGATATATCATCACCTATTTCCACATCCAGCAGACACAGAGCAACATTAGCATTTCTCTGGTTGTGTAGTTGTTGTGTGTTTTGGCCTCCACCAACTCCTGAGAAAAATATCTGGCTCTTAGATGCTCCACTAGCTAACTAGTCTGCTGAAAGTGACTCTGATGAGGGTGGTGAGACTGGATTCTGTAAAGTTGGGGTGTATAGTAAAATAATGAGTAAAACAATGCAATCACTATACGAATGACACTTTTACACATATTCAGCAGCTTTAAAGCAATAGTTTGACATTTTGGGAAATAAGCTTTCATGCCCGGAGTGATAAGAAGATGGTAGACTGCTATAGTAGCTGGTTAGCTTAGCATGTAACAGCACTTACATGTTTACACTTCAGTTATTGAATAATCTATATAAACAGATTTCTGCATATAAGATTTCAGTATCTGAAGCGTTCTGGTTTACATTTGTAGTCCTTTTGTAGTTTGAATAGTATTGACCAATCACGTTTGAGCTCGCTTTGTTTGCATGCAGGTAAACAGTCTATTTTAAGAGCAGACGATGCAGAGCTCATTGGCCGAAAATGTATCAACCTGCTGCTAAAATTCTCCCCTATGTTCACTAGTGTGTGTCTGTGGTTTGGTGCTCAGCAGGTAGTGAACAGTGGGTTTTTTAGAGCTTTTTTCCCAGCGTAGTGAGAGTGAACCAAAACAGTAATGTTCTTGGCCAGACAGCTAAATGATGATCTATGAAGCTCCATAAAGGTAGGTAGGTTCATCACTACGTTGGCCCCTTTCACATTGTTGCATTGTTTTCACATTGTCATTTTATCAGTTTTAATTATAGCCGCTTTAAAGAAACCTGAAAAACAGACATTTTGTTACATCTTAAACATGTAAAGGGAATATAATTCTAACATTTGACATCAGTTCTTATTTAGTTTGGTGTATATTTTTTGACATATGCCGCTGCCTCTAACAATCCGGAAACAAAGGAGGTGAAGTTATACTAACTGTTCAAAATATATGATTTCCTAATGATGAGCATCAATGAATACAGCAGCTGTCTAGAATACATTTCTGGTGAAGACACTCCATCATCCAATTTCAAACTATATGGAAAAGTGTCAGTTCTTTTTGCATGAAGCACCTACGACAACTATGCACCAGCAGGCCCTAAGGCACAAGAAGGCATTAAGACTTTCATTATGCGATTGATTAACCACTGAAAGCAGTATTTGTGGTATATACTTCAGAGCTAATGAGGAGAGTCGGGCAAATTTGAAGGCTTTGAAGTGAGGAGCTGAAACCCAAGTGGTTGGCTTTCACACCCACTGGCTGATTTAAGCGCATTATCTGCCATGATTGGTCCAACTGGGCTCCCCCGTTTCTGCTTTCAGTGAGAGAGTGACAGCTGAAAGTAGAGGTAAAGTAAAGGAGGGTCAGAACAAAAGGCTCCGTGGAGACACACCGACAGAACCGAGGACTAATGCAGAATATGATGCTTTCCTCACGTACTGCATGATGGACTTGTCTCTAGTCAAGGACGACACAGTTTAGATCAACGCTATGTCAAATGATGGGTGACAAGCCAAGGGTGACAGGTCGGTGCTACGTGTAAGAATGGAAGATTTAGTTTCAATCATTTCTCTAAGCAAGTATTAAAACTCCAGATATATACAAATGTCCTTTGTACTTCTTTTTCTTCTTTTTTTCCTTTTCTTATGACGGAAGGACTCAACAATATCCGACTTGCGTCATCAGCATGTTAATTTCCTGCCACGATTGCCCTGAGTGTCGTGAAACTACACCTCAACACACCATAGAGATGACTGGAAAATAATTAAGGAACTAATGAACATGACACGACAATTAATGTTCAGTTAGATTTCATTCACCTCTCCCATGGCCACAGAGACGGAAGGCATAAGACAAATAAATTACATCGAGAGCCAATACAGAGGATGCAATTACAGAAACTGGAAGATGAAGAAGTGAGGAGTATTTGTACGTGTTGAGGCCTAATTGTGCTGAAGATAATTAGATTGGTGCGGAATGTGACCATGTTCAATTCAACAGAGGAAATTACACTGTTTCAACTTTTCCAATGAGCCCTGACTCATTGTTATCATTACTTTGCCTGGGGTTCCAATGAAAAACGCATTTCCATTCTAGCAAGGGAATCTTTTAGCAACCTACCGAAAGTGATTGGTATTTGGATTTGATTTGACAGTCAGTTCCTGGGTCTTACTGGAAAAAAAAAAGAGGTATTACTGGTATCTCTTGATTCAAGCAGCAATCACAGGAAGACGATATGAAAATGCCTTAAACTGCACGATCGCTAGATGCTGGAGCCAGACTATATTGAATTTGATATACAAAGTCAATCAAGTTTCCCTACGAAAAATATTGTCTGAAGCTAACTTAGCTTTGTCTGATGTGTCTTAAAATGATGGTTTCATTGAGAACATAATAAGACTCAAAGGGAGTTGATTGATTGCAGGTGTATCAGGCTTTCCCACTCAGCCGCGATCTTTACCACCTGCTCATCTCATTTCAGCTCTGCTCTGGCTTTATTCTCTTTTCTTAAATTAGAATGTTCTAGGTGCGTCCAAATACCCACACAATGATATCTGTGTCTACTTTCGAGACATATTTCTGTGAACTGCCTGTGGTGACCCTTGCTGTGTCGTCTTGCATTGGCCTTGTGATTCACCTGCCTCTCTGCTAACTTGGCAGGTGGATCATTACTGTAACCTGGAACACCTGAGGGCCCCGGTGTGTTCCCAGGTTATTTAAGCCTTGCTGCAGTGCAGCTCTCAAGTCTGTCTGTCTTGCTTCCTCCCCCCTACCTGTCTCCCCACAGGCACCTGTTTGTTTGGATTGTGTGCTGCTGTTTATTCCTATGCCTTGTTTTGCACCTTACAACAACCACCTTTTACTTATGCACACTTACACCAATGACTATATTGACATCCACACCCCACCTCTTAATAATCCTTAATTGGCACATTCATTTACTTAACTTTTATCTTGGTGTGTCTCCTGTTTGTTATGGACTAAGAGCCAGTTCATAACACTTCCACAGAACTCAAGTACCTGTTAAGACTGCAAGTGTGCAGAGGTTTATCAGAGCTCACTGGGACACACTTGAGGTCTCTCAAAAAATAGTAATTCGATCTCCGACGCTTTGATAGTTTAGTTCATTTCTACACAAAGAACAAATGGATTAACAATCTGAGTGAACTGTGTACCATCAGGATAAGAAGAAACCATGAGCATCTTGACAGTTTGTCACAGTTTGTCCTGTGTTTTGTCCTGTCTCCCCATTTCCTGTTTTATTTTGTAGTCTGTGTGCTTGTATTTGTGTGTTCTTTTGACTTCCTGACTTTGTCTGGTTCGCGCACTCACTTGTGTCTCATCCCTTTGTTTGCTTTCCTTATATATACCGGTTCCTTCCGTTTGTTTCTTGTTGCTTCATTGTGGATGTGTGTGTTTGGTCTTGCGTGTTTGGTTTTGCCTGTTTGTTTCCTGTGCGCTCATGCCTGTTCTCCTTGTGCTGTATGTAAGTCTTAAATACATTTCATCTACACCAGCCGGTCTGCATTTGGGTCCTTTTCCTGCAACCTTATGACAAAATGCAACAGAGTTTATTTCCGAGACTCTGGGAGGTGCTATAAGGTGTCTTTGGCAAGTCTTTACTATTTAAGTGCCTAACTTAAAAAAAAAAAGGAATACACATCTTGTTCCACAATTTGTTTCAAGATTTCTATGCTTTGTTTTAGGTATTAGTTTTTTTTCACTTGTGTACTGTAGTGTACCACAAGGATATGATATTTAATTTACCTATGTTAGATATGCCATATCATTCTTACCAGTGCCAACAAGAATAGATTTTTCATAGGGTGTGATGACTATCAGTGGAGATGTTTAAACATATTATTTAGGCTAAATCCTGCATGTTTTTAACTTCAACTTCTTCATGTCTGTTGTGGTCCCAAATCAGCTTATAGGCTACTGCCAACAGTAAGACCAGTGTGGTGCACTGTGGGATATATTTGGCTCTGAATACCACTCTGAACCGGTATCAAGAGTGGGATAAGCGGACTGTATGTTGGCATGTTTCAGACGTAGGACTCGAGACAGCATGTGCAGGAATTGGGACAGACCCAGAATGAAGCCAATAGTAAACCTAAATCCAATGTCTCATTCAATACCCACAAGGCAGCGCACATAGAAAACAGAGGAGCTACTTTCAAAACACGAAAACACAATGGTGGGGTGGCAGTGAAAACAAGAGGTGAAATTTTGAAATTGTACACTTTTTTGGTTGATTGGGTAGCTAATTGTGGGGTTTGTAGTTCAACCCCAACTCATTCTGTAAATATACACAGTATACTGGAGTGTCCCTGAACAAGGCACTGAACCACCTTAGTGGTGTATGTAGAGAAAAATATTAAGATGCTTTGGATAAAGGAGTCTGGTAATTGTAAGGCACTGCTTCAGTTCCTCCAAATCGGTAGCGTTCATTGATTTCTTGCAAAAACGTTGAAATACTAAAGTGCACAGTGAATACTTTATACCATTACAGTAGTATGTGTTACCTCTCTTAAACCTTCAGGCTCAGGTGCCACAATAATATTGGCTCTTCACAGAAAATGTTTGAAATACATATTAGAATTAATAGACATCTCCTCAGGCTACACCACAACATTCCAATCATATTTTCCTCTGCAGAATCTATACACTGACTGCCACTTAGAAAAATCCTCATCCCTCAGTAAGGTAGTGTTTTTTTGCATCGCATTACCTTTTTTTTTGTCCGAGTCATGTTGATTTGTTTAATGGCTGCACTTATTGCACAATATTGTCATTGTGGATGAGAGTGTCTGTGAAGAGCCTCACTTGTAAACCATGAATCATCGTTATTGCTGCTAAGTTTCATAAAAAAGGGGAGAGTCTTGCTAGTGTGAGCACTCACTCGCTGGGTGGCTTTCCATACACACCCACAGCTACATGCACACACAGAGACTCTGAATACCCTGGGGATGTTTGGATGTTTAATGCACAATTGCAGAGAAACATGGCTCTCATTAAACATTTACGTTTTCAAGAGAGGATTAGTTACAGTAAGACTCCCAATGTGACAGTGACTGCGTCGTCCTTGACACCGCAACAGGGCAGCTTTATTTGACACATTGATTTGATCATGGAGCAACTTTTGCAGAAGAGCAGAGAAGAAATGATATATATTTGATGGAGATACATACTGCAGCATTGATGATTCAGCCCACAAACTTGCCCAACTTTGTCAATAATGGAGAGGAGAATGGTATTGAAGGCATAAAGATCAGCAGGTTCACATCTGTTGTAAATGTTAGAACTGTCCTTTGCTAACATTTACACTGACCCATAAACGGTGCAATGAAAAAGATGTTGAATATTTGCATATAGATTATAGCCTGAAATATGTCACGCCTGTACAGCATAATGTGATCGTCTATCTAATGCTTGATTCATCTGTAAAATTCTCTGATCTTGTGCCATGGCTGTTATTTGCCAGACTTAACAAATGTGTCAAATCGACTCTACATTTCTGAATATTGTTTCTATTTTAACACCCCTCTCTCCTTCGACTTCTCTCTTCTGGAATAATTGAAGTATTTGGGTCATGCTGTCAATACAATAATGTTCCTCTTTCATGTAAGGACTTCCTGGGGAACCTTATTAACAAAAATAAAAGATGATCAGCATACAGCAAGGTCTTCATTGATTTGCCCATAGAGGACTACTCGGCATGATAAATGAAGTATTATGCTGCAAACTGCAATATTGCCTGAGCGACAGCCGTTTTAGAGGCATGATATAACCATTCACAGTTTTTATTTTAGACTAAACTGTGTCATAAAAAAAATCACAGCAGTAACTGCTCAGTAAATCACAGAATACAAAGATGTATCCATCATCTTTCAAGCGTTCAGTTCACCAGAGAGTCAGAAACGGCCTGGGAAACACAAAGTAGCGTCTTCTGCCACATTCATCACTAACAGGCCCGGCGCTTGCATCACAAGTCTCCTGGCCGTGTCTGCCGGTGTCATCATGGAAGTCCGCTGGAGATTTGCAAATAATATTCAAATTGATATAACAAGTTGGCCAAAGGGAGGAGAGGTGACTGAATAAAGAATGTTGTTGTGTGGCTCCAGGCCCATTCAGGAAAAAAGGAAAGGACTGATAAGGTACATTGGTTTCCATTTTAAGTTAGCAGATGCAGGAAAGTGTTATCTTCAGCCCTTCTGGTCCTGTCCTTACTGTGAAGCTCTATAAGCCGCAGACATCTAAGTTAATTTCACTTTCCTCTTCTCACAATTCGAAAAGTAGAATCTCGCACTCTGACTAGATGTTTTACTGCAGGTTTATATTCCCTCCTGTGAGTCTCAAGCTCCCATTGTGTTCAGAAGCAGAACTTACAAACTGTTGCCCTGTCAAAATCTATGCCATTTACAGCACCGGGCTTTAGTAGTGATCATCCATTTGATGTGGCTATTCTTTTATCATCTGCAATAAGTTTTAATAATGCAAAGGACTGCTGCACAGTGATGCTGGGAAAGGAAAAGGGCAGAGCTGGAGTAAAAAAATCCATAGGTTCAGTATATCTTGCGCAGCTATTGTAGTCTACAGAAAGAGTTGATCAGTCTTTTGCAGAAGGACAATAGACAGTGCTTGCATATTTTATCAGCATTCAGGGCTTGTATGAAACTCAAAGTAGTTCACACTGGGTTGGGATTTAATCACAAGACGTGGATGTGCTGCTCTGGTTCTGTTACAGTACTTAAAATCCATCAGGGGTGAGAGATTACCACTTTTCTTTTCTTATTTATTACAATATGTCCAGGCTCCTTCTCACACTGATGCGCGGGTGTTTAAATAGAGCATTGCTTTTACAAAGTCATGTTTTTTGTGCATTAATCACGACTGTCTCATTATCTTATAACTAAACTGTGTCGACAGATGATAACCTAATTTTCTTTAATATGAAATGACGCCCAAGTACATTACTAGTTTATCATTCAGGAGCAGGGTTCAGAAGTATTGCATGGGTGTGCATCATTATGAAGTGACAACAGTGACACTGCTAACAATAATTTAATATAACAGTATAAATGTATTTGAGACACATGGGATTATTATTAGTTTTGCAGGTATTTGGAGATGGTTATTTTTACCTGATGACAGCGTTAGCTGAAAATGAAGGGACCCCAAGGTTATTACAACTCATCCTGAGGGGGATGTAAATGTCACAGGAGACCATTACTTACTGTGATGCCATGCCATTTTATTGAATAGTGAAATAGAGAGACATATCTAACTATGTGGAGCGACCAACAGACTACAAATGTGAGTGAATATACAGTATGTAATGTTTATGGTTGTCTAATGATGGCTGAGCTCAAGAATTAATCCCTGCAATGACCCATTTCTGCCAAATGCTGCCAGAAGTCAGCTTGCTGCTGTGATTTCATCCAACATTCATCGCTCCTGGCCTGCACTATTCAATGGTTCCAATTGTTGCCTTCCATTGTAGTTAAGAACTGAAGAACAATAATTAACACAAGCTACAGTTGACAAATGGCAACATAATATTAAATTAGGCCAGGCAGAATGAATGGTGTAGCTATGCAGCTAACAAGTAGCTACATGCAATTATCTGCAACAAGAGCAAGGAGCATGGTGCGCATGCAAAGCAGAGCTGCATGTGTAGCAGAGGAGGTCATCATCACGTACGAGCACTGACTACAACTCTGAGCAAACCTTACTGCTACTGCTGGAGATCAGCCACCAGCCATCACAGACAGATGTCAGCTAACATGTACAAGCCTGTATGTGTTAAAGCTTATGATCAACAAATTCATTCACAATTGGAGGATTCGATCATTCATGAGAATTCTCCTTAGAGCGCTATTCAATCTGGTCTAATAAATCAAACATTTGCTTGGATATCAACTTCATGGTTCTCTCTAAGGGAGTTAGCCAGTGCTTCTCCAGCACCACCTGCCGCTTAAAGAGGTGTAGCTGTAAGAAATATTTTTCTAACCGTCTGCTTGAATTTCCCAGACTTAAGTATACTTGATACTCGTGAAAAATGTACAATTGAAGACAATTTACTTCAAATTCAAGGTCGAGTTCAGTTATTTATATAGCCTTTTATCACAAGCATGTCACAAGTATCAAAGAGTAAAAAGAAACAAAAAGGGAGTCAGGAACTGAACGGGACAGCAAATAATGGAAGAAACTTTGGGTACATCGGGTTTAATTCCCTACTATGATGATTGAGCGTACAAAAAGCTGAAAAAACAACAAAAACATGTAAAGTGACAATGAGTTAAAGCACCAAGTCATAATAAACATATTTTGACATGTTTTCTCATATGCTTCAAACAGAACAGATTGAACATTGGCCAGGGCCAGCTCCTGTGAATGCAACTGTCAAGAAGAGGCACTGCGTTGGAGATGGGATTCAACACGCACACAATCACAGGTTGAATTCTTATCTACTACTAAGTAGGAGGCAGCACCCACACACACTGCCGTATAGGAGCACTGGTGTCTTGAGTCTGGGCAGAGGAAAACAGTCGGGCAGGTAACTGCTTAAATTACGACTCAGAGTTCAGACTTTGAATTAGTGTGATCTCCCAGCAAACAGAGAATGAGTTCCCAAGTGCAGATTTCTGTCATTGCTGGAAAAGGAGACCACACTGTCCCCAAGCAAGATGGTGCTAAAATGAGTGTTTTTATAAAGACTGCAGGGAAGCGATTGTTCCAAAGATGTGGAGCTAAGTAAGAAAACACTACCACTTGCTGATGTCTTTCTTCAGACTTTAGCCAAAGATGGAATGCAGCATCATTACAGGATTATATAGAATTCTCCTTAATTTCGCAAGATTCAGTTCAAGTTACTTTAAAGATGCACTAATCAATATTTTCACATTATCTCAAATTATTAGGTACATCTTGGTATTTGACCGCATATAAAGATGGAAAAGGCATCTCTATTTCCTCTCATTGATCAAAAATGAATCCAAAATATCTCGGATATAAGAGTTGCCATCTTACGCTGGTGACGTAATTTGAAGCCTGATGTGTGTTTGTGTGTATGTGTATATTGTGTATATATATATATATATATATTGTGGGGGAAAAAAAAGATGTTTGACCCCAAATTGTCCTTCCTGACTTTAACCAGAACTAAGGACAGGAAGATGTCCTTTTTGTTTAGGTTTGTTTTCTTGCAATGAGTTGTAAAACCTTATGATGTACCATATATTGTTGGCTTGTCAAGATGTGTTTGTTTATCAGGGGACCATATGGAGGAGGAAATGCGGGGGTCTTGTGCCTCATGCTTAAATACAAGACAATTTCATTCCTC